>KN490715.1:0-19236 GCA_000787155.1 Scartelaos histophorus | reverse complement strand
AGTCGAGTCAGTCATCTCCAATGAGCGACCGCAAAAAGAACCGACGGAAGAAGAGTATGACCCAGAAAGGAGACGCAGCAGTGGGGCAAGCCGAAGGTACTGAACCAGGACTGAACCAGGACTGAACCAGGACTGAACCAGGACTGAACTGAAAACAAAAACATATTGATTGATCTCTAATCAGGACAAATAAAAGCTACTGTTATCCGAGACACCGAACAAGAACTGGCAGGACTGAAGTAAGACTAGACTAGAACCATATAACTAAAAAAGGACTAAACCAAGGCTGAACCAGAACTAAACCAGGACCAGATGAGGACTAAACCATGGACTAAACTTGGGGATAAAACCAGGGGCTAAACTATGAATAAATAATCTTGAATTAGCTATTTGTCAGCATATGTTCTATCTTTCCTTTCTCTGTTAAAAATACATACAATTGTTCTTCTGTCTGATCTAACCTTTATTTCTCTCTCCTTCATCTTTTTTCTCTCTTTTTCCCCTCCTCCTTCTCTGTGCTTCACTTGCTCTGCAGCTAAACGCAAAATGTGGAAACTCAAAAGCTTTGGTAGTCTGAGGAACATAAATAAAACAGGTAACAGGAGGAGCTGTGCATTCCTCAGTTATTAACACTGAGCTTCATATCTGCTCTGACTCTGCATGCTCCACAAATACATTCATTTTGTCTTTTATTAATATGTATAATATGATGTCAAATAATGAGAGATGAGAATCTGAGCCTCGGTTGCACCAATACTGTTTAACTTATTTCTAGTTAAGTGATGGGCGGTCTGGCTCTTGTCAAATATTTGGTATATTGTGTTGGCACACGCATCTCCAGAGTGCAGAGTGCATGTTGTTTACTAATCATTTATTTTATGATGGTTATAAATGGTGTAATTTGTCTTAACGTGTGATTGACCATCTGGTGTGTCCATCTTAACAAACTTATCTTATTTTTTATACACTGGAGTTAGTTCTCAAAACCAAATCTCTCAGTTCACTCAGGTAAAACTTGAGTAACTTTGAACTTTAAACTTGGTCTATTTAAACCTGAAAGGTGCTCCATGTAACTTGGTTGCTAATCTGTGATATTGGTGGATTTCCCCACATATCGTATCAGTTTGATAAAGTAGAATTTTTTGCAGATATTTGACAGACATTTTTTTCTGCATTGCTCCTGTCTCTTTGCTCATTCTCTCTTTGTGTCAATCCAAATTTGTCTTTTTAACAGACTCATCAGTGAAAGTATGAATTTATATTCCAGATAAATATGTTATTACTTTATTATATATTATAAATGTGTTATTATTTTTATATCACAATCATAAACTTAACTATAACTTGACCTAAATTTGGCCCTTGCAATGGATTCAAAGATTCATTTCAATATTTACGATAACAGCCACACCATGGAGACAAATATCGAATATGAGCAAAAAAATCACTGTCTGTCATATCTGTGGAGAACAATGCAGGAGCAAATCTGATGCTCAACCTTCAGTTCTTTTGTGTTTTTTGTTTTGCTGACCAGCTTATCACAGGACATCCCATCATTTCTGCATTACACTCACTGTGACTAATTGTGATGACTTTACGCACATACAGTATGTTGTTTCTGTGTTGTTGTATTTATGTTGTTTGAGTTGTTTTTTTGTTGATTTCAGATGAAGAGAACTCAGACTTCATCATTGTCTCGTTCACTGGTCAAACGTGGCACTTTGAGGCTCAGAGCCAAGAGGAGAGAGACTCCTGGGTCACTGCAATCGAGAGCCAGATCCTGGCCAGTCTGCAGTCCTGTGAGAGCGGCCGGAACAAGGTACAGAACAGGACTGAAACAGGACTGAACCAGGACTAAACCAGGACTGACCCTGGACTGAACTGGGACTAAACCCCTGAGACTATGGACTGACATACAACACAAGCTTATGTAGAAATTTGCCCTGTGATGTGACATGACCCTGTGATGTGACATGACCCTGTTTGCGATCTGCCACATTTGTGTTCAGGCTCGGCGTAGTAGTCAGAGTGAGGCTGTGGCTCTTCAGGCCATTAGAAACGCTAAAGGGAACGGGCTCTGTGTGGACTGTGAGGCTCCCAGTGAGTTACACACTAACTACACTGCACCATCAGGAACAATAGGCTTGCCTCCTGTTTCTGTAGTGTCTAAGCTCTTACATTCCAACCTTTGACACTTCCCATCATTAAAGGTGCATCTGGAATGTTACACAGTATGACATAACACCTTTGTATCTTCAAATAGACCAAACCAGATCAAGGTAAAGGTCAAATCTGTGGAGAGGCGACCCTGCTCACCGTTATAATCCCTGCTTTTCTTGGTATTTTTGCATTATAAAACCACCTGTAATTGAATCAATGTAGCACAGAGCTGTTTAATGTGATACTGTGGATCATTTCAGACAAAGCAGACATATCCATATAAACAAGAATGTGACTCCCCAATCGAAAAGTTACACAGTGCACTTGAACTAAGCAATTTTGTGATGGTTTTGGTAACTCTACCCACCTGCCTCTCTTAAGTCGTTTACTGCCCCCTCTTCCTTAGATCCGACCTGGGCCAGTCTGAACCTCGGGGCCCTGATTTGTATTGAGTGTTCTGGGATCCACCGTAACCTGGGCACTCACCTGTCCCGGGTCCGCTCTCTGGACCTGGACGACTGGCCTGGGCAGCTCACACAGGTCCTGGCAGCAATAGGGAACCACACGGCCAACAGCATCTGGGAGAGCTGCACCCAAGGGAGGAGCAAACCCACACCCAGCGCTACACGGTCTGTACCAGGACTAAACCAGGACTAAAGCAGGACTAAAGCAGGACTGAGGTCAGACTAGACCAGGTCCAAAGTAAGGCTGAATCAGGACTAAACCAAGACTAAACCAAGCTAAAGTAGGATTGCACAAGGACTAAATTAGGTCTAAACAAGGACTAAATTGGGACTAAAGCAGGCCTGAACTAGGACTAAACCAGGACTAAACCAGGATTAATCAGGAAGTGTTTGCATGCTAGCTGTTAGCTTTACAGACACGGCTCTGGGCTCTGAGAGCTGTGATATGGTGAATAATTAGGATGCTCTGAATGCATAAGGCAAGTGAGGAATATATTTGGACCACTGCAAACTGTTTCAAACTTCACATTCTTAAGACAGTAAAACTCAGGTACAGTGTCTTTAAGTAAAGATTAAGTTACTGATAATAAAAAAGAACTGTTTCAGTTTTACTCATAAATATGTGTTTTGTTTCCAGTGAGGAAAGAGAGTCGTGGATCCGAGCAAAGTACGAGCAGCGAGCGTTTGTGGCTCCTCTCGAACCCGTCCTGACGCGGCATCTGCCAGAGGAAGCCATGCCCCAGTGGCTCCTGTCTGCTGTGAATGACAGGGACCTCCCCAGGCTTCTGCTGCTCCTTGCCCACAGCAACAAAGAGCAGATCAATGCGGTGCCCGGTGTAGCGCCCCCATGTGGTACTGCCCTGCACGCCGCCTGTGCATTCGGGGATGTGGTCATGACTCAGTTGCTGGTCTGGGTACGATGTTATATATCTGCACAATGTTTGGCTGCATTATTTAAACATCAGCTCATGCCGTGTTCATGGGCACAGAGGGTAGAGTAGCAAAAAAACTTAAAATAATATTACTCAAGCAGAAATTGCATTTTAAAAAGCTGGTGTTTTCAAAGGACAGGCATAAAAATATTGTCATATTAAGCTTTTGTCAATTTTCACTTACTCACAGTGGGAAGAGAAAGTACAACTTTTAGTAGGGTACTGTTACACTGTACTATGTATTACTCAAGTAAGAGTTGACCTAAAGTATGGGATCTGAAAACTAGTCAGGGAAGTATACTGTACTTTTGTTTACAAGTTACTCAAGTAAATGTTCTAGTAACTTTTATACTTTAGTGAAATTAGATGTGGTAATAGTATGTTGGTCTAGCATCTGAGATTTTGACTGTTTTTTAAATCACAAATATTTTTCTCAATCCATGCATTTTCTTCCATTTCAAAAACTACTTCAATTTACAAAACAATTTACATTCTGTTGTGAATGGTATGTTCTGCCCCTCAAAGCCTGGAACAAAGACAGTTTTCTATTCCACAGTGGTGTTAGAACATTGATGGCAAGTCTATTTCTCCACTGCAGGCTCACTTTTGACATACAGTTTTGTTTGGAATTATTGTGATTTAACATAATCAAACAGTTACATGTAATTGTAATGTAACTGATATATTTAGGCAAAGAAGGTTTCATTGTCATAATGAAACTGAAGAGGAATACAAGATTAGCCCATGTAACTGTTCTCATGTAGGACACCGCAGAGCTTACATTTCCGAGTCTTCAGCATCACAACATGAAACAGACCACAGTACTGTGCTGGTCGCATGTGTATTTGATATGTACTTAATCATTGCATTATATTCCACTTAGTTTCCAGTCTAAAGTTTCACCCCCGGCTCTGATCAATATCTCTCCTCTGCTCCCTCCTTTAGTATGGCGTGGACGTGAGACTGAAGGATGACCAGGGACAGACACCACTCATGCTCGCCAGGAAAACAGGAAGCAAAATCTGTATGGACATCCTGTTACAACATGGCTGCTCCAATGACACACCCCCAACCACTGCCACTCCCACACTCTCACGCAGGTAAAGGACTATTAGGGAACATTTATCATCATCAGAGTGAGAAGAAATGCGGCCCTGTAATTTGATAAATATCCAACATTCTATTATGTTTTTATGTGATTTACTAATGGAAAATGTAACTTTTTAGACTGTAACTTTTTAACACTTGAATGGAATAGAAAAGGTCCTGTACCCAATTTTTTCTATGCATAATGTGTGAAAAGCGATTACAAAACCATCACTGTGAATAACTAGGAAGTCCAGTGAGGAATAATTTTGGACCACCACAAACGAGTTCTGTTTTTCACATTCTTAAGACAGCTAAAATTAGGCACAGCTCCTTCGAGTATTGAACATAATATGAAATAATTCTCCAACATTTTGCTGTAAAAATAAGAAACTATATTTGAAAATATAAAATGCAAAAGATAAAGTGCAAGAAATGACAGTATCCAAATAATTCAATAGGTCATTGACACCATAAATGTTTTTTCATATGTTTTACTTGAGAGCAAATCTAAAAATAATCTTCTTAAACGTGCAGTATCATTAAATAAGGCTGAAGTAAATATAACTCTTTACTCTGTCTCTCCTCCAGGTCGAGCACTGCGAGCCTGGGACGCACCCCCTCCAGAAAGAGGCCTTCATAGAGTGGATCTCACCTCCACTGGACCAGAGCTTAACATAAGAACCATTTAAGTGTAAGAAGGAGCAGAAGAACCATGAGACTATGAGGAACCTTCACCGTGAGATGAACTCTGAAACATATCAAACAATGAAAGCAATATCCACTCACTGTCCACGTATTGCTTCATCTGCGTCACTGTCTATGACCTCATTCATTTCAACATGAACTTATAAAAGGAACTGTGTAAGTGCACTGTAAAAGTATTATCTACTCAAGTTTGAAATGACTTGTATTCTGAAAACTGAAAACCAGGCTTCAGTCCCTATAGCATGTTAAACTGTTTATTTAAAGGTACTAAATTAGACAAAACTGACTCTTGTGAGCTTTGAACCATGTTATAATGCTGTTACTTCCTCCAAAACAGACCCGGAGTTGTGTTTTCTTTCATTCGCACGTTTGTGTAAGCCTTTATAATTAGTCTGTCTACATTTCCAATCGCTCCAAATGCTCTGCTCCACCTCGTGATGTCATGTAGTTTTAGCTCCTTTTATGTAGAGTGGTTACGTTTGAGAGAAAAATTCAGCCTGCAGGGTTTGTGTGTAAAACATGAAACAAAACACAACTCCATGTCTGTTTGTGATGAGGAACCTACATTAGGACATAGATCAGAAAAAAGTGTAGTATGTAGTATGGGCCCATTAAAATAAAATTCATTCAAAGCAAACAACTACACCTAAATAACACAGGGTCGCTTTGGACGCTTAGGATTGTCTTTAGTGTATTTTCATTATTTTACATCTTATGCCTTATCACAATAAAACTCTTCCTGCAGCTCGTCAATGCAGATGGTTTTATTTTGTTAAGGAGATGGTGTTAGTGGAGCATATAGACTTTACAGCCCGGTTCTGGTTGATAAATCGGCAAACTCAGAATGATGAAGCAGCAGGCGCGTGAGGAACTTTTTGGAAGTTTTGGATTAAACACACAGTGAAGCAAAGCGGAAAGCAGTGCCACATGTGAAACTGACAGCTGACAGCTCCTTTGACCATACACTCCTCTCATCCAGCGCCTGTGAGATCAAACCTGCGCTGACACCAGTACACAGAGGCCCACATCAGCTGAGGACCACCAAAGTGTCTCTCCATCTATACATTCATGTTCATTGTAATAACTATATATAAAGTAGTCACAACTATTTCAAATCAGTATTAATATTCACAATACAAGTCATTTTAAGTCTCGTAGATTTTTTTCAGTGCTGTGTTTTTTTTTAAAGTCTGTTTCACTTCCTCCTGAAAGAAGTGCAATAATAGTTTAGCATCAAAGAAGAGATTCTGTGACCGACGCCACAAGCAGAGCCACGACTGAGCTGCACTGAACACATGAACTCTAGAGACATTTTATGAGAATGCTTTTGTTCAAATAGGTTACCTTCACTTTCTGTCATTTCAGATTGAGGGCAGGGGACAATATTACTATATGGTGGTAATTGGGTCCACAAGTTTGCCATATTAAAGGCACTTTACCAGATTATTTCTGTCTTAAAAACATGAGAAACAAAACTAGTTCATTTTAAACAGTTTGCAGTAACACAAAGTTCTTCCTCGCTTACCTTATGCATTCAGAGCATCCTAATATTTCACTATGATGAGTTTATGAGCAGATGTCACAACTTTGAGAACAGAGCAGAGTTTTGTTGTCATGATAAAGCTAACCACAACTAGTATGCTAACAGTCCTTCCTGATTATTGGACAATGAAATGCTCCCTAATTAAATGCAGATAGTGTACAGCTGATTATTTTACTTCAAACATTGCTTATATCTGTACAAGACACAAGACACATTTTGCTCAAACACATGGAAAACAAATCATGTACAGGGACTTTAATTTAATTAAGTGCTCTCAGCAACAACGGTCAACACATTTGAGATTTAAGAATGCTGCCTCTTTTCACAACTGTTGTGAAAAATATTTAACCCCTCTTTATTTCTCCTGACAGAGAAGATGATGAACTTTGTGCCAGTTTTTGTTTCATGTGGATAGGCCCTGTAATTACATAGATATTCACTAGGGATGGGCAAAACTACAGTTTTTAGAAAGGATATGCTACCAAATATTTCAGTGGTGTATGATATTGATAATAATACTTGATACTGGTCTAATCTTAAGGGTAAAGGAGTTTAACTAAATATATGATACAAAAGGACTTCAAATAGGCTCTAAAGAACACAAAATAGTGAAGAAATTGCCCTAAGATTTGAATATTCGCGATACACCAGGTAAACAAATCTACAATCTGATGCTCATACAGCAAATTCCACCCCAGAGTTTTGACCTGTCACTAGCTCTGTTTTAATTTTAAGTCCTATCATTATGTGAATGCAACCTATTTGTTTCAAATGGACCAAAACCGTTATTTTGGCTTTACAAGTAGAACAAACATATACATTATACTGTATGAAATGTGCCTGTTTCGGCCTTAAAGCTCTTATGTTTGCTGTTCTACCATTTTGTGCTGATTCAACTCAAATATAAATGCATTCTTTTTAGATTAGCAAAAATATTGGTTTAAAACTGATATGTCAGTGTAATAATATGGCGTTTCAATATATTGTACATGTATCTATGGTATCTACAAGCTGTACTTAAAGTTACATACAGGCCTCAACTGGAAGTCTGCCTCAAGTTTTGTAAACAATAAGTAGCTTTTCAAATTTGTGTTTCATTGTCTTTTTGATAATTTCTTATTCTTTCTTAAATGTCATGAATGAGTAAGCACATGTTTTTACATTATAATATTGTAATGATAATATTGTAATAAAAACTGTTAATTTCAAGGCTATCCCATTTACCGAAGGACCCTGAAGCTCTCATGAACGCAACAAAAATGAAGAATGAAATAAAACTTTTTGTATAAATGGGGATATTTTCTGACTCAAACACAAGAATTTTAGAATACAGATATGAACCATAAACCAAGTCAACAAATCGGCATTTTGACAGTTGTAGGACATTTGCGATTTATGTTTTAATAATGGGATTCTGTTCAAAGTTTGTGTTTCAATGTCAGAATAACTGACAAAAAGACTGAAATATGAACGGACAAACAAATACAAGAATCACATTTCAGAACATTTGTACAGATCTAAACTACAGGATTAGATGTTTTTTGTTTTATACAGAAAGAGAGAATTTTTTTGTTGTTGTGGAGGAAATTATGATACTTGAAATTTCAGTTACAGCCCAGCCAACAGAATTCTACAATCCGGTGCATCTCATGAAATGCACCAGAAATAGCCCTATAATAAAGGTTTGCTGGTTAGTTGTTAGTAAAACAATAATTTCCATAATTTTATGACTTAACACATCTAGGTGTTACGACCCAGCTCAGCTAGGGTCAGGGAAGTACCAAATCCAAAGATGGAAATTGGAATAAATTAGGTCATGTTTAATTAACAGGAGTGTAAAAGGTTTAAATTAACAAAACACACTAAAATATATACAGAAATAAACGATGCTGTGGCACGATGTTATTTTGGACGGCGGAGGGAGGGAAATATTCGTTTCTTAGAATACCCGGCTATATGTAAACGGGGCCTTCAACCACACGGGGCGCTCTTCTCCGTGGCTTTTGTTGATATACGTCACTAAAACGCGACAGTAAATCAGCGCTCTCGTTTTTCTTCTTTCGGTTCATCTTTTTCCAAACAAACCTGAAAAATGCGGCCAAACAGCGTCACTTTTCTCACTTAAACGGGTAAGCGGATGGAATTTTAATCCAATCGTACATTTGAAGTTGATTTTCTGTCGTTGTGAACTACAATTAATCAAAACGGACTGAAATTGTGTGTGATCTGAAAAAAACTGTCCCTTTCTGGAGAGATTTTGTGCAAATAAATCACGTTGTTTTTATAAATTTGTTTTAGCAAAGTGTGTGTTTTGCTAATTGCACAAGGAAGGTTAAACGTCTACGCTGAAAAAGC
Organism: Scartelaos histophorus; assembly: GCA_000787155.1. NCBI lineage: Eukaryota > Metazoa > Chordata > Actinopteri > Gobiiformes > Gobiidae > Scartelaos > Scartelaos histophorus. The sequence continues at coordinate 9,988 of KN490715.1, read as the reverse complement.
TGAAATATGCGAGTTTGATTTGCTTTATTTGAGTGTCTGGGTTTTAATTTATGCACCCACATTACAATAAACGTGTCCACCTCAGTTTATTGTCCACTAAGTTTGTATGACTGATAGTGGAAGTAAAAATGAATTTGACAAATTCTTTTTTTTTGTTTGACAAATTCATTCACAAACAGGACATTATTCAATTAAATCTATACATTAGGTTATTAAAATGTCTGTGTGGGCTGATAAATAAATCAAGTTTTACCTTCCTGTTTTCAAATACCGCCTATCCCCACCCTATGCTCTGAACTTACTTTACTTAACTACTTTATTCAGGTAATTCAGACAATTTTTCAACAATAAAAACATGTAAATGAAAATCTGCTTGTGACGGTAATGGTTCACTGTGAATTCCTTTCAGTTTTGCAGTTCTGAACAGGAAAATAATGAATGAATATTATGGTTTACGATCAACATAATGAACAGAAAAACCCACGATCATGTAGAGCAGGTTAATACGAACAACAACATGCCGAGGCTCATAGCAGCAGTTACAGAGAGATGTGAACTCCCATTATTGTCTATGCTAATTCTGCAGGGTTTGTGTGTTTAACATGAGTGAATGAAGCAAAACACAAGTCCAGATCTGTTTGCAATGAGGAAACATTACATAGATCAGAAAATAACATAATATTGTTCCATGTAGATATCATCTGTTTTGTAGGTTTTTATGAGCTATCTAAGTACTTCTAAGGAAATAAACCTATAATAAATAATGAAAATGTTAAAATAATGTCTCTTGTCTACTGCAGTTGTCTTGTAGTGTTCTTCGTGATGAGGATTCTTCTGCAGGGTCCCAGTTACGCCCCGAGCCTCCTCTCTGAGCTCAACCGCCTCCGTCTGTCACGACGCTTCTGTGACGTCCTCCTACAAGTCGGAAACCGCAAATTCGCCGCTCACCGGGCCATTCTCTCATGCGCTGGAGCCTATTTCTATAACCTATTTGCTACCACTCCAGATTCCCCGTCCTCTACCACTGCTACTGCCTTCTCACTGGAGTTCATCTCTCCTTCTAATTTTGAAAAAGTGCTCACGTTTATTTACACAGGCGAGATTTTGATAGACTTAATCGATGTAGGTGTACTTTATGAACTAGCTGAGAGATTAGGCATTACTGAATTGGTTAGAGCGTGTCATGCAACATTCCCAGATTTACAGACTTCTAAAAATTGCAAAAATTGTCCTGCGGATTTGATTCCTTCCAGCATTGCTTCCAATAATGATGCCAACCTTGCCAGCGAATTTCCCTGCTCCTCGGCTGCATCTTGCTCGTCTCTCTCCTCCTCTGCTCCAACACCTGCTTCGTTTTCGCCTCCTTCTCAACCAAGACAAGCTCGAAGCAACTCTGAAACTTCAAATTTGAATTTAAAATCGGAAAGTATCCAAGCAATCGCAAATTACGGGCAAATTGTATCTGAATCAGAGCACCAGCAGCTTTCACTAAGCGGTACTACAGCTGGTCATAATGATAAAGCCACATTGTCTTTAGGTTCAGCACTTCAACTCAAAACTGAGCAGGATTTTTCAGTGGAAGAAGAGAGAAGAGATGAGCTCATTCAGGCCAAAATACAGACAGGAGCCGAGCCGTCTTTGGTTGGTGTGGACAGAGGATTGCAGATGGTGTCGGTGCAGAGTGGAGAGGTGGAGACAGAGAGTAGGCTGTTCATTCAGTCTGTAGAGGGTGCCAGAGGAGGAGGAGATCAGAGTGAATCTGAGGAGAACAAAAACGGAATCATGGATGAACCGGAGGAGGACGAGCATTGGAGACAACTTGCAGGTAGTGACACAAATCAGGATGTTAAATTACAATTATTGTGTTGTTGCTGCCAAACAGGACTGGGTTGGAACAAAGGCTTATGTCTTTGTTGTTGTAGTACTTTACAAAAAGACTATAAGTCGCAACAAAAACAAAAAATGCACAATGATGAAGAAAAAAGTCGCTCTGAACTATAACATTTTTGGGGGAAAACTTATAAAATCAGAGACCAACAACAGACATTTCACCACTTCAAACTTTCTTTTTCCCGCTCGATTATCATTTTCACCTGCACTTGTACTACCTGCAGCTTGTAATCTGCAGAATATGAATATTCATTTACAGATACTGGTACATAAGCCTAGAGCGCACTCTCACAGCTGTTAGTGTGAAAATAACAAACGTTTATATTATTATATTACATTTACGTTTACATTATATATTTTAATATATAAGTCTCCCCTGAGTATAAGTCGCAGGAACCTCCCTAACTATGAAAAAAGTGCCACTTATAGTCTGAAAAATACAGTAATAATAAAAATAGGCACACTCAATAGTTGTTAATTGGAATTTCAAGTCTTTTAACATATAGAAATTTTATAGATTTGTGTGTCTGAGTTACACAGACCCTTGCCTGTTTCTTTAAAATGGATGTAGTCAGCCTTTTGGTGAGTTTGGACGTCGCTTCAGTCATGATTTTTGATCATTTCCTGAACATTCCTTTTGACAGGAGACATCATTGAACTGAGCGATGATGACAACTACTTAGAGGAGAAAGATGAAGAGGAGGAGGATGACCTGGTCTGCATTGAGAATGGAACCAATCCCAGCGGACAGGTAAAGGTCAAAGTTCAGCTGGTTCTGATCATGTGATAGTTTGTTTTTAAACAACAAGTGTCATGTGTGGCTTATTTTATTTTAAAGTGTATTTCTCATATAGATTATAATTCAAAATAATTGTTATCAGGAGTGAATAATAAAGAAATGCTCATCTGCTGTTGGCATGGCAATAGCATTACCATGACACTAAAACTTGGCTTAAGCTTCTTAAACCCATTGTGGTGAATAATTAAAATATACAGAATGTAGAAAGTATGTGAGGAAGAGCTCAGAACAACTGTAGCTGTTTCTAAAAATCAAGTAGAGCGCCTTAACTCATTGGTCAGTTACATCAAATGTGAGTGTGTGAACACATTTCCTCTCTTATGATACAGGAGTCAGAGCAGCTCCCCTGTAGGATCTGTGGTCTAAACCTGCCCTTAGACCCAGCTGCGGTCCGGTCTCACGCTGAGTCCCACCTCACCGAGGGGGGGCAGTGTGTTGTGTGTGGAGCTGTGTTTCTGGAGCAGGAGAGCGGACTGAACCACGTACTGTCCCATGTGGGAGTGCAGCTCCATGCCTGTGCCATGTGTCAGGCTCACTTCAGCAGCAGAGCCAAAGTCCTGCGCCACCTCAACCTCTCCTCCTCCTCATACTCCATCCCTCCATCTGCTCTGAACAGCAGCGCCCCCCAGAGCTCAGAGCTGCACTGTGCACAGTGCAACAAGACTGTCAGTAGAGACTTCAAGGTGAGTGCATTCAACTCTATATATTTGTAAGGTTATTTCACTAATCATTAAAAATTTGAAAATGTTCATATTATTCCTCCTATGTACATCACTAATCATTACCGTATTTTTCGGACTATAAGGCGCATCTAAAATTATTACATTTTCTCAAAAATCAACAGTGCGCCTTATAATCCAGTGCGCCTTATGTATGACTTTTGGTTGTGTTTACTAACCTCGAACCGATTTTATGTTGTACACATTACGGCTAATAACGTATTACTCCGCAAGTCAGGAGGAGTAATATGTTGGCCGACAAATAGGGCCAATATGCAACATACCGGTAGTTCTGCCGTGTGCTGTACAAGGACCCAAAATGCACCTGTTAAGGGACATGCACCATGCAGATTTCAGGTTTTGTATTTTTGTGTTAAAACTGAACAATGTTGAGAGGGATCCGGGCATGTTTGATGCCCAAATCACCAACTGTTAAACTTGTATTTTTGTGTTAGCTACAACTGAGAGTTATTGTAAATTACCTGAATAATGTTCGATTTATCCGACACGCGTTTTGTTTCGCTTATTACACCTTATAATACGATGCGCCTTATGTGTGGACAATGACAGCAACTGACATTATTTGATACTGCGCCTTATAATCCGGTGCGCTTTATAGCCCGAGAAATACGGTAATGTGTGAACATGGCTTTACAGAGCATTATTCATTTACTGCACAAAGACTGGTGGAAGTGGGGCTGGGCCATCAACCTGTCCAACTACTCACACCACATTCATACGAGGCAATGTGGTTGAAGTGTATTGCCTAAGGACACAGTTTTTGTCACTGGTGACCCAGTATGCCCCAATTCTAACCAGACTCGACAGTGAGACCAGATCAGGCTTTGACGAGTAGTTAATTTCCACGTCCTAAGTCACGACACTTGTGTATGATGTTGGTGGTGGTGGAGGTCTGATGGAGCAGAGGTAACTTACACCGAGTGAATGAATGAATAATGTGCAAATTGTGAAGTGACTGGAAAATTGCTATATAAGATGACTGCATTATACTAAGTAAGGCTTTTCCAACACTGGGTATCAACACAGATTCGACATTTGTGGATTTTCCTTTTGGTTTTGAATATTTGTTCTTTAAACCTGGTCTCCTCCACAGAGTGTGAGGGAGCATGCTCTGGCTCATGTCTCCGTTCAGTCCCTCTCCTGTGGTGTATGCCCTCTGTCTCTCCCCTCCCTCTGTCCCCTGCTCTGGCATGCCCTGTCGCACCTGTCACTGCCTGTCTTCACCTGTCCACACTGCGCTTTGTGCTTTGTGGAGCGCCCTCTACTGGACAGACACATGAGTGGACATGCAGAGGAGGCTGCAGCCAAAGAGAGGGAGAGGTCTCTGCTCAGGGCCTTCACTTTCAGGTACCTGTGTGAAAGGTGAAGTAAGTGTGGGTGTTCAAGCACATGCTGCAAATATAAGCACTTAAATCTATCAGAAAATGACTTAAAAGTATTGAAATGATCTGTCCATGTAGCAAGGTCATTTTACTTGAGAAGTTCTCTTAAAATAAACTCCCTCTAGACTAGAATGAAGCATCTCAGAACTAGTAAGTAGAGAATAAATCTGAAAACAAAATGAAGAACCTGATATAAGTTTTACAGTCTTGGCCAGATAAGAGAAATTTGCAGAGCTGTGCTTTTGGTGCTTGCTTCTGGGTTGATGAGGAATAAAAATACTGTTTTCACAAATAGAATTTTAAAACTTATCTAAAGATAAATAACGTTATATATTTTATTTTAAGATACTAGTAAGTTATTACTAATATGCAGATGTATTTGAATTGGCCAAAAACCTGCCCACCTTTCATCTGTAAACATGAAATAATTTAATTCAGTTCCAGTTCATTTCAGATTTTTTTTTTTTTCATTCCAGGTCCAACGGGAGCTTTTCCGGCGGATTAGAGGAGCTGCGTTGTCCGTTTTGCCCTCAGACATTCCGCTCCTCTTCATCTTTCCATTCCCATCTCAGCACCCACTCCACAGACCCCCTGTCTTCCAGTACAGGTACTGCAGCCTTACTGGGCAAACGCAAGTCCGACTCTATACCCAACGGCCCCACCTCTTCTCTGTCCTCTCTACGCGACATCGGAGAGCTGTTTAAAATGAGCAACACCAGCTTCAGTTACAGTGCCCCCAACAAAACCTTACCTGGACTTCCACACAGTCTTGGTTCTAGCATGTCTTTTGGGTCTGCTTCCGGACAGGATGCGGTAGACTTCGGGGTAGCTAAAGCGAAGTGGTACCGCTGTCGATATTGCGGTAAATCTTTTGCACATTCCGGAGAGTTCACTTATCATTTGCGAATCCACACGGGAGAGAAGCCGTACCAGTGTAAAGTGTGTTTGCGTTTTTTCCGAGGCCGATCAACGATGATTTGTCATTTGAAAACTCATGCTGGGGCCCTCATGTATCGCTGTACTATCTGTGGACTGTTTTTCTCCACACTTAAAATGGTTTCTTCTCACATGGAGTTACACAAAGACCACCTCCCTCCAGATTTCAACATCGAACAGACTTTTATGTACAATGACCACTCCAAGGAACCGCTGCCCCCTGCTGACACATGAAGAGCAGTTTAGTGGATTTAGGACGATGTACTGTTTGGTTTAAAGGTGCTGTACCTGATTTTTACTGTGCGAGAAACAAAACTAGTTCATTTCAAACCGTTTGCAGTGTGAGGAGGAAGTGGACCACTGCAAAGAAGCTTGGCCAATATTTAAGATATAAACACTTAAATCTATCAGAAAATGACTTAAAAGTAATGAAATGACTACCTCTAGACTAGAATGAAGTGTCTCAGATCTTGGCAGGATCAGAGAAATTTGCAGTGCATCTTATGCGTTTAGAACATCCTCGTAATTCACCGCAGTACGTTTTAAGCCAGTTATGCTATCGCAGTAATAATGATAACTAGCATGCTTACAGCGCCGCCAGGTTTATTTCCTGGTTTGCGAATGATAAAAACACTTTATGATCAAACTGGTCACAACCAGTGATGGGAATAACGGTGTTAAAATAAATGCTGTTACTAACGGCGTTACTTTTTTCAGTAACGGGTAATCTAACGAGTTACTTTATAGTTGTAACGCCGTTACCGGTACCAACACGCCGTTACTGCGCGTTACTGAACCTACTCGTTTTGAAAGTGGCATCTCACTCAACTCATACAGGCACACGATTTATTTTTTTCTTCCTTTGGTAAGGGCGGGATACGTAATGATGATTGGCTAAAGCAGAGTAAGATTTCATGTTGAGCCAACCAAAGACACCCACACAACCTCCCCTGAGAGCAAAAAGTATCCGCAGAACGGATCCGCAACAGAGTCCACTTGCACATCCGCTAATTGATAGTAACACATTGAATAAATGTTGTGTTAAAAGTGCGTTCACAGTGCGGATCTAAGATGATTTTGCAGCATATCCGCTGTGTCACAGCAGCTACCCTGAGGTTTGGGTTAGCAACAGTCAGAAAGCGAATGCGGAACAAATACGCAGCGGATCCGCAAAGCGGGCTGACTATGGACCGGATTTGCGGACAGAAAGAGGATCTGCTGCGGATTTTGATGCCATCAGGGTCGGGTATCTGTTGTTTGCTGCTTTACTCCAAATTTAAATTTTTTAACTTAAAAAAGTAACGCATTAGTTACTTTCCTGGGTAACTAGTTACTTTTATAGTGTAGTAACTCAGTTACTTTTTTGGGTAAGTAACTAGTAACTGTAACTAATTACTTTTTCAAAGTAACGTGCCCAACACTGGTCACAATGAACTTATTTTGATCTCAAGAGCTGTTTATACAAAATATACTGTACTGGGACAAGATGTATTTTACTTAATTACTTGAAAAAAGTCTGGTACTGCCCTCTTTAACATCGCAGGGCAGTTTTAAATTTAAACAGAAAATTTATTTTGACTAGTTAAGGTTTCTTCTTTTTTCTTACACATGATTAGACTTGTTGACATTTTACTTGTTTTAACCCTTAGTACAAGCTAAGTGAAATTTATGAGATCTTATGCAAATTTAACAGCAAAATCATAAAGAGCAACACTAGCATCAGTTACAGTGCACATAACAAAACTTTACCTGAACTTCCATATTAGATATTCTGCATATTTTCTCATATGGCCCTCCAAAAGCTAGAAACTGCCCTGCTTCTCACAATGTTAAATTTGGATGTTTTTTTTAAATTATATTTTAAGTATATTATGAAAACCAAGACTGTCACACAATGAACTAGTATTTTTTTCAACTTGTCTGATTTTAAGTAGTCTTTTAAATAAGATAACTTTACTGTAATGGTACAGTGATAAAGACTGAGAGATTGACCGATATAAATGGCCGATATTTGCCCTTTTTACTCTATGGACTATCGACATTAGATCTGCGGCACAGGCTAATATGTTGTTTTGGCTGACCAGGTGACGGATAACTGTACAAAATGCAACTACACAACTCTCTTAAAGGTTTGTGGTAAAACAGGACAGTGAGTGAGGTTGTGGTCAACTTAAGCCAGGGCGTGCACTGTGCAATATTTTCAATCATTTCACTCTACAAACTGTAAGGTTAGGGTTAGTTTAAAAGTACACTGCTTATGATTCATGTTCTCACACTACGAACTACTTCAACAGTGTGAAACCCTCCCGAGAGGTGACTGGATTTCAAACAGATTTGATATTCTTGCGACCTACGGTTACCGATCGGGAGCTGCTTGTGAGGTATTAATCGGTTCTTGTTACCCCATGTTTACTACACAAAGCACGACACACAATTAAGTCAAAATTCGCACATGTAAAAAAAATCAGCTCAGAAGGGACCAAAAATTGCACAATGTATGCCCAGCTTTAAATAACAGAATCTGGGGTAAATAATCAAAACCTGTTGTATTGATACGGCGACATCACCTGTCCTCAAAGGTGCTCAACTGTCCGGCGATGGTGCTGTGCAGGGGCTGCTGGGGGTTATCCAGGATGAACAGGAGCTTGTTTAGGGCCCTCTTCTCAGCCACAGATGTGAGTGAGTCAAGCTCTATAGATAAAAACTCAAAGAAAACAAAATCGATTTAAACAGCATATTTTCATATTACTTGTTATTTGAGAGGGAATTGTTTAAAAGCACAAAACATCTCACCTGTTCTAGTGTAGTTAAATCCTTCTGGTCAGATTGTGTGAAAACAAAGCTCAGATTGAAGCCTAACAGAGCATAACAGACAGTAGTGCCTTTAGTTAGCTTCACACCCCCAGGGAATATTAATGAAATGAGCTGGAAAGTATCAATATATTCTCCCCAAAATATCAGCAGAGCTTATCGGCCATGAAGAAAAAAAAAAAAAAAAGGTATCAGTGGATCTCTAGGCTCTAATTATATTTCCGTATGAAATCCTAACTTGAACTTTTTAACTTTAACCCTAATTTTCATAAGAAGTGCTTCTCGTGGACCGTAAACTGTTCAATACATTTAGACCAATAGAATGTAGTTAGTCTTACTCTATATCCTGTACAATACTGTTTAGTCTTTTTATCGTTGTGTCTCAATGTTGCCACTTGGGGATGCTGTTTTCTGTGTTTAATAATAGTTGGAGGAGTTGATTGATTGTTGACTGAAATCTGTTACCTCTATATAATTATTACCACATTGAAACTGTAAAGTAGCACCATTGTAGCATTTAAACTTTTCTATTTAATTTTTAACACAGTCTTGTTTTGGACACATTTTTGTACATAAGACTTTTATTTATTTTATTTACAAAGACTGTAAGCTTTAAATGATATGTGCTTTTTGAGGGCTGACAATCCGACTATGAGAGGAGACATCCACATTTTGAGCAGACTTCTCTGATCCTAAAAGCTAAAAAAAAAAAAAAAATGTATGCAAATAAAGATGTTATTGCTTTGCTAGGGATGTTCCACAGTACGGCATTAAATTTATATTTTGTTAATTTATTCAATTACAGGTGTTTTATTTATTTGGGGTTTGAATCTCGCTCTCTGCATGAACATCATTGGTGAGCAGTCAGATCCACTGACCCACAGGTTGACTGGTGTGATTCCACCTTCCACAGATGAATGCTGTTGCTGTGTCCTTGGGCAAGACACTTAACACATCTCACCCCCAGTATTTGCGTACACTGGTGTGTGAGTGCATGTGTGAATGTGTGAGTGGTTCCCTGTTGTAAAGCATTTTGAGCCTTGAAGGTGAAAAAGTGCTGTATAAAAATGTGACCATTTACCATTTGCCTGCTTGTCTTAATGAAGATATATGCATTTAATGCTGTACTTTGGAACATTCCTGGCAAATATGGAGAAAATACTATCTAGAATTATTTTGATAGGTATTTGGTATTTGATTAAACTGAATATGTTTGAACCTGTCACTTGTACTTTGATTCTCAGCCCTAGTGTGATTTCTATGTATTTTGTATTACCACAGTATAATATAAAACTTCAGCCAATGATTAAAGTGTTGTGCCTTTACAAATATTTTCTTTATTCTTTGTTTTACTGTTTCTCTTGCAAACCTCAACATTGTATCAACAACAAAATCCAACGCTTCTGACATATATATATATATATATATAT
>KN490711.1:5483-17000 GCA_000787155.1 Scartelaos histophorus | reverse complement strand
TATTATTATTATTAAGTGTGTATATTTAATCATAGTCGTTTTTGAATATCATATTTTAGGCCTGGTTATTGTACCATATCATACCTTCACAGTTAAGAGAGGCCAATGTGATGTGTTTGTTTTTGGATTTCTGGTGTGAGCTTCTAATCATTTTCCTACATGGTCAACATTTGGGCATGTTTGGGATGTTGACAGATGGCCTCATTTCTAAAAGTGACTTTTAGATGGATTGGTTTCTTCCAGAACTGTTAGCTGCCTGGATTATGCAAATGGTAAATGGTAAATATGTAACAGGCAAAGCTGATAATCCAGGCAATTTTATAGACTGGTGTTTTTAAGCAATGTAAGAAAAATATGTTTTATTATCAAATTTGTCGAGGTATTGTAGAGAATGCCAGTACCTTATGTTCTTTAGGCAAAATGTGACAGATTGGTTTTATTGTTAGATTTTATTTTAGTAATAATTGTTTTAGCTAATTTTTGTTGTTGTATTGTTATCGGAATACTTCAAAGAAATATAAAGGTAATTCATATTTGTCAATATACCCTTAATGGCAAGACCCTCTCATCTTAGTCGGCCCTGTATGTCCAGTAGGTCTATTTTTATTTTCATGTTGTTAGTATCTCGCATGTTGTCTTTGGTGGCCAATAGTAAAAATGTATCAGATGTGTGAAAGTGCTGTTAGAAACTGAGGACTGAAATCAAGGATGCAATGATGAATCAAATAATTGTGACTAGATGACTATAAAAAATGATGAAGTGGTATTGTGATGATTGTAATTGATGGACTTCGGAGACTTTAAACATAAAGAATGTAATATATTTAAAGATTAGTCAAAAAAAAAAAAAAAAGGAAAAGAAAAAAAAGAGCTGACTAATAATTGTACAACTAATAATTGTATAGTTGCAGCCCTGAATAAGATGAGTACAATTACAGTTTGGTTTTTCAACTTGAGACATCTTCAACATTAAGTCTTAAATTTATGATATGTATTTTGTTAATGTTTTTTTTTTCTTCACCATTTTAGATGGCTCAATTGCATTGGGTGAATGGGTTTAGGTTCCTCATAATATAACATGCAAACAGCTATTCTACTGTATATCTGTCTGCAAGCAAGATATGATTCACAGAGTGTAAATCTCATAAAATTGCCACCAACAATGTTAGCAGAGTACAATTAGTAATGAATTATGTTTTTGTTTTGGATCTTTGTGAAATTATTATTGTTTTGATGGCATTCAGATTTTTATTACCCCAAAACCTGAGAAATTGCTCATGCTTCTCCACTAATAACTAGACTCTGCAGTACTAAACTTCCTCCACATCTTTTCTACTTGGCTGAGCATTGTTTTTTCACATTTTATCCCTGCACATTGAGTTAAACGAACCATCTGCCTCCAATATATCTCTCTGCCTCTGAGAAATGTTCACAGAAAACACAAACTCCAATCTGCTAGAATGAATGCCACCCCCCGTCCCATCCACAGCTATACCTTTCGTATTTATGTACATTCTTGAAACCAGTGATTTGAGCAGCCTTTGGAGGAGTGTGGAGGAGCCCTTGCAGTGCCTCTACCTTAAATTATTGTGGCCTGAACAAAGCTAAACACCCACGCCAGTTAGACACCCACGCAAGATAGGCATGCATTTAAATCTCCAAGTCTTGCCAAGGTGAAAAAGACAAATATATCAGGAAGGGATCTGCTAGATGTGTTGATGTTGTATACAAACCAACTGCGACTCTGCACTTCAGTGCTTCTGCTAATAAGTCATGTCTAATTACATCTACTCCATGTATGGTGAAAATGTGTTAATGATGTTTTTCCATAATGCATCTGTACGTACACTTATTGCTTGCCAACTTCTCTAATGTTGTTATAAATATGATCTCAAGAGTCATTTTGCAGTGCATGCAGCCGGGTAACGCTTAACTTTCTCGCCTGACGTGTACAGATTTCTAAAGGTTTTTAATAAGGCCCTCTAACACGGATGAAAATAGCCTTGACTCCAACTTTGGAAAATTAAAAGTCTGTGCGGGGAGGTGGTAGCAATTATAAGGACATGACTTTTAAAGCTTTTGGTTTATACATTGAAAAAAATACATAAAATAGAAAGTTCTTCAGATCAGAAAGTAAAAGTGTTATGGGATGGTGACTCTTCCCTGTGGATCACCTAAAGTATTTATTACATAATTACAGGTGTTGTAATGTATTGTTATTGTTAGCTATCTTGACATGCTGTTGTGGTCTTGTGGTCAGGTATTCAAGGCAGTTATAATGAGAGTTCATCCCAGTGCTCTTTCTCATTAAGCGGGTCATAAAAGTTTACATAGTCTTGTTAAAAATACAGGGTTTTATGAAGCAAAAATACTAATCACTAAACTTTATGGGAAACAATTTTTAGCAGTATATTTTGATTTAAAACCATTAAACCTAACACAGGTAAGGAAATACATGGCGCAGTGGAAAGCAGCAATAAGATTATGTTGTGATTCTATTTAAGAATCACAACATAATTTGTGATTCATGCACTAATAGTAAACTTCTCAAACTGCCTGTCACTAGTTCAGTAGTTCTTAGCCTGCTCTACCCAAGCAATTTTAGCATTCATTTTAATTTAATAATTTTCCAAGTTTGAACATCATAAAAATGTTTTTATATTTTTGGTGCAATTTCCGGGCATCTGCCAGTGGTTCAAACAATTTTCACCCAACACTGCCTTCTATTTATTGCTCTCTTGCATTGTCCACTTCCCAGTTTAATTCCTCCTTCTACCATTTGTTTGCAGTTTTGAAGTTAGCGGGGACGCAGGTGCTCCTAGCTCCAGTGCGATCCCCTCCGGTGTGCGGTCGATAATGAGACTGGGAGAGAGGCATGAATAAGTCGGCAAACTCTTTCTCATTTCCTTAATCTCTGCCCACGGGCTAGTCCAGTAACGCCGAGTCATTATATTCCATCAGTTTGTCGGCTACTTGATCACACGTATCGCTTCCCAAGAGGTAGGATAAGACCAAAATGAAAGATCTAAATGGACGAAGAAAATGCTCAGTAATTCAATATCTTTAATAAAGTCAGTGACTAAATCCTCTTGTTAAAACCATGTCGAAAGATTAATTGCAGCATTACCTTGCAACTTTTCAAGCCCAGACGTGACCTCAAGCAACCTGACCTATTCGGCAGGACAATCCTCCTCCAAGACAGAGGCAAGTAGTGTTTCATTTGGTGCTGTCAAAGACCTGACTATCCACTTTGTCTACACAGTCTCCTTTCATAATATCCCTCCTCTCAATCTTGTAGGTGCTCGGAAGTCCACTTTGAGTGAGTCAGCCAGCGAACGCACTGGTCGACATTATCAGCAAGGGCCTCAAGCCAGGCTAAGCAAGTGCAGATTGATTTAATCACTTCCAAAAGAGGCCGAATATAGTCTCAGCCCATGGCTCTCTTTGCTTTTAGAAGACTGGTCGAAAGGTTAATCAGATATGATGACCTACTCAAATCAGTTGCATCAATGTAGTAGCAAGACTTATTTTCAGAAATGACCGCAGATGAGGTGATCAATAATGCAGCAGAGACCCATGGTTATATATTGTATCTTGCCTGATTGAGATTACATATACCAATATATTTGTTGCCCAGCATATAAAGGAGCATGAAACTGCTCCTTGCTTTACAATGTGCACAACAAGCTACTGATTATTTGTTAAATATTATATCCCATTTGTAAAATCTTATTTTATTTGTGCTGCTATAGCTGGGGGCACTAGTCACAGCAAATGTTTAAACTATGAGCATAGAACTGGCAGTGTATAGACCTTTCTCAGTGATATGCTTTTTGATGATATTTCCCTGTTGTTCAGCAAAACGCTGAATACCTAATGCTATGAAACACAGTAAAATGCCACTAACACCAGGGTCTCCTGTCTAATGTGTACGTCTTGTGAGAGGGAAATAGTTCTTAATGGCAACATAATTTGCATTTTAGAGTGCTGTAGATTTTACTGAGAGTTTTTTTTAATCAGATCAGCCTGTGGACTGTATTATAGAGGACAGTAAGTTGTGGGAAACGGAGGTGAAGAGTTGGAAAAGACATTAAGCAAAATGGTTTGTCTACGAGTTGCAGCAGACCATCTTGGGCAAGTCCCCATGCTGCATATAAAACGCACCATGCACTTGGCCAAGGAACTTTCACAAGAAGTCTGCTTACTCATTACTGTAGAAATATGAAATGCACAGAACCCTGAGCTGAAAAATGACTTGGAAAGAAGCACTCTGTGTAAACTTTGTTTTCAGCGTAGTTTTTCATAGACACTTGCCAGCAATTTAAAGTTTGCCTCATGAAAATTTACCCAATTATCCAGCTGTTGTGCAAATGATGTTACAATTATTTACAGCCATAATTGTTTCATTCATAATTGAACAACTCTTTGTCCTCAAGGCACTGGTGAGTATATAGGGTAAAATAATTAGCTTGCTTTTACATGAGCTCTTATTAATGAATCTAAGTGGAGCACCTTAGCCGTTAAGCACATTTAGGACGACTAGTCATTTTACATAAAAACTGTATGGCTTTTATCATTAGAGGCAATGTAATGTATCGTATGTATAAAAATGGTCATGGTCAATGGTCTATTTTCCTACCTTTAATGCAAACTTAGCCTCCTCAAGACAATGTTGAAGCAAATGTGCGTTACTCTTCAGTAGCTGTCCTCTTCACCTGAATAAGCCCAGCTGCTTCAAGTCAAACACAGCAAAAATTAAATGAAGTAAGAGTCATTAGGAATTCATTACCCTCTATTCATTACATGTGACTTGAAGGACCACTGTGGTTAGAGTGGCACACAACATGTGCCTCTTGGCACAAAGGAGATTGTTAGAAGACTTTTTGTGTGCACTTATGTTTGCCAGATAAAAAAAAAAAGAAGAAAAAAAAATCAAGAAAATATTAAAATGATAATTGTTGTAACTGAAGAGGAAAGAACTGAAAAGTCTGATTTTGAAAATGTCAAGGTTAGGCCAATTTAGTTGGCAACCTGATCAGGGTAAAAAAAAATTCTGAACAATATTCAACAATCAGAATAATCCTGTCATGCTGTCTGTTCTTTGTAAAGATACATAAGCTGAAAGTTGAAACCCAGACCTTTTCATTTGGCCCATGTCCCTCCCTTTCACCTTGCCGTTCATGTGACTTTAGAATTTGCTTTGTAAAGTTCCCTCTTAAAATTTATTTAAAACTCATCCCAATTGCCACTACATACTCAATGATTTGGACATTTCTGTTATTTGTTGACTGAATTTATCCTTTGAAAGCAACATCCATCCATCTATCCATCCATCTTCTTCCGCTTATCCAGGGCCGGGTCGCGGGGGCAGCAGTCTTAGCAGGGACTTCCGGACTTCCTTCACCTCTGCCACATCCTCCAGCTCCACTGGGGGAACCCTGAGGCGTTTCCAGGCCAGCTGGAAGACGTAGTCGCTCCAGCGTGTCCTAGGTCTTCCCCGGGGCCTCCTTCCGGTGGGACATGCCCGAAAAATCTCCAGAGGGAGGCGCCCAGGAAGCATCCGGACCAGATGCCTGAGGCACCTCAGCTGACTCCTCTCGATGTGAAGGAGCAGCGGCTCTAATCCGAGCTCCTCCCATGTGACTGAGCTCCTCACCCAAACTCTAAGGGAGCGCCTTACTACCCTGCGGAGAAAACTCATTTCGTACGCTTGTATCGGCGATCTCGTCCTTTCGGTCACTACCCAGAGCTCATGACCATAGGTGAGAGTAGGAACGTAGAGTGACCGGTAAATCGAGAGCTTTGCCTTTTGGTTCAGCTCCCTCTTCACCATAACGGTCCGATAAACTGACTACATCACCACCGACGCCGCACCGATCCACCTGTCAATCTCACACTCCGTCCTCCCCTCACTCATGAACAAGACCCCGAGATGCTTGAACTCCTCCACTTGAGGCAGGGACTCCCCACCCACCCGGAGAGGGCAGACCACCTTTTTCTGATCGAGAACCATGGCCTCAGATTTGGAAGAGCTGATCTTAATCCCAGTCGCTTCACACTCGGCAAACCGCCCCAGTGCACACTGCAGGTCCTGGTTTGAAGAAGCCAACAGGATAACATCATCCGCAAATAACAGAGATGCGATCCTGTGGTCCCCAAACACTATGAACAAGACCGGTGACAAAGGGCAACCCTGGCAGAGGCCAACATGCACCGGGAACAGGCCTGACTTACTACCAGCAATGCGAACACAGCTCCTGCTCTGGTCGTACAGTGACCGGACAGTCCTTAGCAAAGGACCCCGGACCCCGTACTCCTAAAGCACCCCCCACAGGACACCACAAGGAACACGATCAAATGCCTTCTCCAGATCCACAAAGCACATGTGAACTGGTTGGCCAAACTCCCATGAACTCTTGAGCACCCGATGGAGAGTGTAGAGCTGGTCCAGTGTTTCATGACCGGGACGAAAACCACACTGCTCTTCCTGGATCAGAGGTTCCACTATCGGCTGGATTCTCCTCTCCAGTACCTTGGCATAGACTTTCCCAGGGAGGCTGAGGAGTGTGTTTCCCCTATAGTTGGAACACACCCTTCGGTCCCCCTTCTCTTTGAAGGCAACAGCAACATTAAATTAGAAGAATTACTGCCCGATTTGCAGACAGATTTTGGGAGGCATGGCCTGAGTTGCGCTTCAAGTAAGTGATTATTTATCATGGTGCTCCTCATGTCTGTGCGATACTGTATAAAACCCACTCCAGCTGGCCTTATCTATAGGGGTTGTAAACTTGCTCAAACCTTCACTGGTGTATTTGGTATAAAAACATTCTGACGTGTGTGTGACTGTGGGATTTTTTTAAAGTTGAGTGAAATAGCTGTGAAATGTCAGAGACTTCTACACAGTCTCAGTGTGCTGTGGAGTACAACCCTTTGACAAAGACACTATGAAGGCTCAGTGGAATATGTTTTCTGGAGGGAGCATGGGTTAATTTGCACTGCTTTGCTCTTACACATTCCCTCACTCATTATTTATTTAGGCTGAGCACACTTTCTAAGCAGCATGACCTTTTAGCTCGCGTCTGATGGAAGCGTCTTCAAGTAGCTTCAGCTTTCAGTGACCCATAAAAATCTTCATTCAAAACCAGGAGAGGCGGTTTCAGAGGTCATAACCTCTGAAACCGCAGGATGCCACGCCACAGGTCAGGAATCAACTGTAGAACTCTGGATGCTCAAACAAAAGGAGGAGGAAGATGTCTGTATGAAAACAATATGGCCTTCTTTCCCGGCAATTAGTCTTGACTGGATCGATGAGTGGCTGGATTGTGTTGTTTTTCGTACAGTAGATGATATTGCTTTTACTAGACAAGTCGTTTCAGTGAATATGATATGATATTTGTTGAGAAGAGCTCTTTTCCTGGGGTCTTTCAATTCTAGTGCTTGTGGTAGAAATGTTTGGTTTCAGATTAAGTGGTTGAGCAGCACGTTCACCTCCATCTTTAGAGACGTTTCAATGACGATGGCGGCCGAGACACTGTTGCAGGAGGAGGGGTGTCCGTTTACCCTGGAGAGGGTGGCTGTAATCCATCAGCCTGGCTGCGGGCCGTACAGCTGCCTACAGGCCCTCTGTGTGAAGCGCACAGTGTCGCTGCCACCTGTCCCTGTACAGGCTCAGTCATGTCTCTGTCTACTGGTCACTCATTTATCACAGAGCAACATCCAGCACTACTGCATGCATCCTCAAAACTGTTCTTTGCTAATACAGTAGTCTGACCATTACAACTCACACAAAAATATGAATTATAACTCATAGTATAACATACAGTTATCACTGATTGCCTGTTTTTAACAAAAGACAATTCTTTTTTTTACAATAATGAACAGTTAATCAACAATTAATGATTTATTCATACAATTGAGATTCAGATATATAGGTGCTTATTTTTATTTAATTTGACGAAAGTATTAAAGTAATAACTAATAGATACACACACAGTACTTTATAAAGTCAAGTGTCAGTCACACTAATGCAGTGTTTCTAAAGTGCATTGACGTCAGGGGAACTTCACTATGTTAGTCATTTGCAATATGGTCTCAAACTGTACAAGAATGAATGAATACAGTTTTGTTTTTATGAATAAAGAAAAGGCTAATCATGTAATGCAAAATAAATAAATTAAGCTACATCTCAGCAATTAATGTGAATGTAATTCCACCCTTGAATGAATCTTTCACGAGCAAATGTCAACCATTTCACTCAGTCTACTTGAAACCCGTGCTCCCTGGCTTTGGCTATAATCCCCCCACTTCCTCCTTGTACTACTCCAGTTCTTTCTGCTAAATTTAGCACCTGTGTCCGTCCCCTAGTTCCAAAGTGAGAGGCAAAAGTAAAAGTGGACAATGGTCTCAGTGTGCACGGGCTGAAAGAAGAGAGCAGCGTGTATCCATTTCTTGTCCATTGTAGGATATCATTTGCAGTAATTTAATCTGTCTCCATGGGATCATGAGTGAGCTGGAGCACAGTTGACTGAGGAGTTTGGAGTTATGCAAACTTTTTTGTATAAGACTATAATGAACAAGTAGCTAGCCGTTGATAAATGAAACGCAGTACAACAGTCAAACGATAAAAAAGGGAAATCATTTACAACTTAAGTTATTAGAAATATGAGAGGCCAAGAAATGAGCTTGGTGCCTATTTTAGAGTTTGATAATAGAGGAATTATTTTAATCTTTGGTTGTAATTAAACTCTTGACAGTGGGGTAATGAAGGTTGGGCCAAAAGGAATGTTGAAGCTCACCATCATAACTATTTAATTAGTTCCGGAACTCATTAAGAACTGTGCATTTTACATAATCACATAGGTATGAAATAAATGTCTTAATTAATTTTTTCCATTTTTAGTAGGGAAGGGAAAAGAATGATGTTACTGTTCAGTGAGCTTTTTTCTACATTTTTATTTCTAGATTTTTTTTATTTTTCTAACTTTCTGCTAATATTTTTGATGATTTCTTATTTTGTTTTTTCTCATACTGGCAGACATCAACAAAAACGAATCCCTTTCACCATTTAGACATTTCTTTTCAACTCAAATTTCGTGTTTTTAGAAAATATCAAAAAGTTGTCTGAATGCAATGGAAAATACTAAAATGAAACGCTCTCTAAAGCTTTAAAATACCAAACCAAAAAATAATAATAAAAAAATAAAATGAATTATAGTGAAGGAAAGGGCAGGGGTAAGTGGAGCTAAGCATGGGTGGGTTTATGTGTTAGGGCTTAGCATTTAAAGCAGGGTAGTGATTTCTTGTGAGACTCGTTAGGACCACCTCATAACTGTAAAAGTGGTCATGGTCCGCTCCACAAAGCTCCTTGGCTCAACCGTATCAAGATGTGTCCTTTATGTCTTGTTTTAGTCTGAGTAAATGTCCGATACTCCTCACTAATTCCTCTCTCCACTTGAACAAAACCATTGTAATAAGAGAAAGAAGTTCTTATGAAAGATTGGAAGAATATTTGAGAGACGTTTCAGCAAAAGAGTGAAGGAAAAATGGTTAACTGAATACATTAATTGGTGATGTCAACAATATGGTGAAAGTATGTATTTGTTAAGGGAACTCTTGCCCCTCGGGACCTAGACACTAGTGAGAGTGTGAAAGAGTAAATGAAGGTGGCCAATAGTTCTGTTGCTACAGTGAAGATTAGACAAAGCAGAGTTGCAAAATGTGGCTAAAATGGCAGGACTGTGTTGCTGATATTTTTGGGTTGACATCTAGGGATGATTACGATCATTTTCTCCAAATTTTGTAATGTAAATTTACTTAAAATTACCCATAGTCCTTTATTATTTCTTCACTTATAAATATAGCTTCAGACAACAGGTCGACCAAAATAATAAAAAAAATACCTATGCTGAAGATTTAAGGTCTATAGCCGATACGCAAAAAAGAAAATAAATAAGCAAATATTGGCCCAACATATCAGCCAGCCAATAATGAGATTATTTTGCAGTGTTTTGACAATTGTTTTACTGTAGATGCAATATCAGCATTCTGATTTTACAGATGTAAAGCTGCACTATATGAGTTTAAATGTGTTGTGAGATTGTTGATTGAAGTCCATAGAAGCCTCACCACACTTTTGACAGACATATCTCTGACTAGTGCATTTAAATGAAACTCGATGGACAGATTGCCAGTGTACAGCCCAGGATCCTCACAACAGATCAAAACTGGATAACGTATGTTACAAAACTGCGGATGTGTGTTTGCCAGTACAAGCCTGTTGCCAAACACTGCTCTCACAAATTAGTGCATCTCGGTTGGGGATCATCAAGTGCCTTTTCTCATTGCTAATATTGATCTCTGTTTTTCTTCTATTGTTTGATGCTCAATGCCATGAAAAGGACGTTGAAGTGCAATCTAACTGATTTGCTTCAGTTACGAACAAGAGCTGGTGGGGCTTGTAGAGATCATAGTGAAAATACAATGTAGAAGAATAATACACGAGTGATCATATCAGAGGAACCACTTAATTCTGTCTCAGTGGGCAACAGCTGAATAACCGTAATCTCAAACATAGGGATTTGATTTGGGCTTCATATCCAAATCAGAAATGTAAACACTCACATAAACCTCTACAGCATGTTAAAGTTAAGACAAAACAAACAAACTTTTACTTTTACTTATTCAAAATAGCTATATATTTTTTCTATATAATTGTTTTAACATGTTTGCTATTTGTCAGGTGCACAATAATGCTTTCACAATTGCTAAAAACAGACGTCAAATCTTAAAGCTTTATGAAATACCCTTTTAGGCCAACAAATGGTAAAGCAAAGCTGGTATGTTCTCCTTTGCAAAATACTTCTCATTTCCAGTGTTTAAATATAGAATGTGTGCCATTTGTTGCTTTGTTTAAAGCCATGAGATCAGTTGATCAATTGCAAAGTGAGCTATTGGCTATTACACAAATCTGCTGTGTATAGGTATGACCACAATGTCGAAGAGTATAGAAATATTTAATACATTTTGATTTACCAATTTATTTGAAAATGGAGGCTTCAGTTGATTAAATGATGTATACATTCAACAAGTACAATTTTTTGTTCTCCACCAATCACACAGGAACACACCGCATTCCTAGGCAAGGTGGGTGAAGTGTCTTGCCCAAGGACATGGCAAAAGTATAATCATGGTCTGAGCAGGAATCAGTCCTCTTAATCTCAGGTTGGAGGACAAGTGCTCTAGCCACTGAGCCACTGTCACATTAACATTATAAATCAAATTCCAGAGTACAATTTATGTATCAACGTTCTACCATATGGATTCAGAATTCACAGTACAGATCAGACCCATTCTTTATAGCGTTTGCACACTCTTTTAATTGACAGGGCATGAGTTATTGAAGTAAAAAACCAAGGTGGTGTGGTCATTATGAGTTATGATGATTCAGTGTATTCTGATAACACAGCCTCAGATGAGTCCCAGATAATGATGTACATTAAGCTGCAGCGTTTTCATTTC
>KN490710.1:0-17814 GCA_000787155.1 Scartelaos histophorus | reverse complement strand
TTTGACTGTCTGGGTTGTTCAGTTCCGTGGGGTCAGGCAGCTGTGGGAGGAGGCTGGTTGTGTGGTATTGTGGTATTGTTTTAATGGCTGTAAATCATGTTGTGTTTCATTCTTTTGTATGAAAAGCATTTTATAATTAACGTTTTACTGACTGATTTATTGACTCACACACACTACATTCATAGACAGGCATGATGTCTTGTTCTAGGGCACAACAGCGCATGAGTTGGTAGGCTAACCCTCTTCGTGTAAGTAAATACAAGTATGCTGTTGTATACTTGACTTGTCTGTGTATGTGTAGGTGCTGGATTTGATGGGGTTGATTTTTCAGTAATAGTAGAGGTGGTGCAGGTTGTGAATGCTTTAACTCTGACTGGTATTTTTGTGATAAAGTGAAGCTCAGTGTGTGTGTGTTCTAATACTGTCAGAGCTGCTGCTGTGGGAGGATGTGGCCCTGATGTCAGAGCTGTCCCTGTGCCCTGCAGCACCTGCCCCCTCTGAGTGTCAGGACCCCCAGCACCTCAAGTACAGAAGCATCAGTGGATTATGCAACAACAGGTGACACAAAACCCACATCATCCTTTAACACTGCAAATTGTTTTAACTAGACTATACAGTATGCAGAGTTAGATGTTGCTCAATAGTTACAGCTGGAATGGTGTCCAATCAGTATTCTCCTCTCCAGTTGAATTATACAGATATATCACTTATCTAGTCTCAGTGAGTGAGGCCCCAGAGCAGACTCAGGGCATGCCAAAGGCCTTGCTATTACTGCATTCATTTTTTGTAACTACTGGGATCATCTACAGTGTCAAAAACATAAATTGGCCATATCATTAAGTCATTGTCATTAAGATAGCTGGAAAAGTGTCAGGAAAAAAATATCAAATAATAATTTTCTTAGGGGCTTGGTCCTGGAATTTCAGTGTAATCACACTTCATGTTCACCAAGCTTCATTTTGCCCACATGAGGCACAGTTTCGATGATTTGATGATGATGTGATGTTATAGACCTAGCTGTTAAAGCACGACCAATAGGAAGGGTGGGTGGGAAAAGTGGATAGTGTTTGTCTTTGCTTGATTATTAAAGGTCCTATACTACACAAAATTGACTCTTTAAGCCTGAGCTTTAAGCCTTCTTTTTATGTTATTACCACCACAAAAACATACCTGAAGTTGTGTTTTGTTTCTTTCACACCTGTTTGAGTAATTCTTTATTATTAGTTTGTCATCTCCAAAACTCAAAATGCTCTGTGATGTCATGAAGCAGTAGTTTTAACTTTTTACCTTCTGTTTGGTAAAGAGATTGGACATTCCAGGACTGAAATGATCCAAAGGCACTAGTGAAAGTGGAGCACTCCCTGTTTCATGACATCACAAGGTGAACATAGTGCTTTCCATTTGAGAGAAGAACTGCCTAAATGTGCAGGACTCGTGTGTTAAACATGTGTGAATGAACCAAAACACAGCTCTGGGTATGTTTGTGGTGAGGAAACATTATAACATAGATCAGAAATAGTGTAATATGAGCTTTTTAAAGGATCTTTAAACATTGCTACAAATTGGGAGATCTGATAATCATACCATAATTTGGATTTTGTGTATTGTTATATTGCTGCATCTGATGTTTGAAATGAAGGTCTCTGAACAGTAAATAAATTACAAAATAACAACAATTCCTCCTTCAGCCCTTTACTTTACATGAGCCTGACTTTAATTTGACTTTGAAAAGATATATCCGTGCTTCCCAAGTGTAGGAAAACAAATGGTGTTGTCATTTTGCTTTGGCACGTGCAGTCTTGTGTGCTGGGTAGTGCTGTGTTCCTGGAGAGCCTTCTTGATTTTTTCTGTCAGGCAAAACCCTCTCTGGGGAGCAGCCAACACCGCGCTGGTCAGATGGCTTCCAGCAGAATATGAGGACGGGGAGAGAGAACCCAAGGGCTGGAACTCACAGCGTCTCCACAATGGATTTCAACTTCCCTCGGTAACGTGCAAACTCTCTCCAGAAAAAAAAAACATAATTAGTATTTAAAGGGCCCTTATTATGCTGTTTTCAGATCTGTTATAATATGGTTTCCTCATTAAAAACATACCTGAAGTTGTGTATAGCTTAATTCACACACGTTTAACTCATGAATGCATATATATTTATGCTTAAACTGAAAAAACTGTGTTCCACCTTGTGATATAATGTGTACAGGAAGTGCTCCACTGTGTTTTTAAATTCCATACACTTTCACTAAAATTATATGGATAATTTCAGACCTGGAATTGCCAGTTTCTAAGGAATTAAAGGTAAGCAATAGCTGTTAACCTGAATACTAAAGCCTCATGACATCACAAGGTGGAACAGAGCATTTTGAGATTTAAAGAGGTAGGCAGGCCAATACTAAACATGATGTGAATGAACCGAAACACAACTCCAGGCATGTTTTTTTGGAGGCAACAACACTATGACCTGTCTTAAAGCTCTGAGAGTCAGTTTTGCATAATATGGGAGCTTGAAACCTTAAATTCTGTGGGCACTTGTAAAGACAGAAACGGTGCATTTTTTAAAAACGCACAAACAAAACTGTGAGGCGCACACGACATTAAACAGCTACACACACAAAGAATTTCCCCACTGCTGAGTCTCTGCTTTATCTGCTCCATTCACCCTCCTAACGTTTTTTCATATGCAACGTTGTCCATTTTTCTCTCCCTAACCATTTTCAGTGTGGGAGTATTGGAGTCCTCTGCATTTTCTCCAGTCTAGTACTTCTCACTCTGAGCACAGGTTTGCTCAGATAAGGCACTTGTCCTCCAGCAAACACAGACTTCACATGACTTCACATGCTAACCAGCCCCGTATGAAGTCTTAACACTTTACTTCATACTGTGAAAAACGAAGAGCAACCCCATAAAGCGCCTATCAACATTTTTTAACATTTCCAACATAAAACATTTCTCCCAATACCAGTTTTATCCTTAATAGTGCCCATATTACACTACCATTTGCTCATGTTATAATGTTGTTTGCTTTTGCTTTTTTCACACATGTTTAACACATTTAGGCTAAGTTTTTCTCTCAGATGGAAAACCTACCAAACACTCTGCTCCACTTTGTGATGTCATGTGGTAATACTGGATGTGCTCCACTGCATTTTTAAACTTCATACACCTGGAAATGCCAATCCCTCTTGAGCAAAAGGTAAAAAGTGGAGTACTACATGACAAGATGGAACAGAGCATTTTGAGCTTTGCAGATATAGACAGAGTAATAGTAAAGAAATAAAATGAAATAAAATGCAACGCCATGTTTTTTGATGAGGTAACAACATTATAACGTGATATAAAAAAGTTTCAAAAGGAGTGCCTCCTGGACCTCCAGAGGATAATACACAGTAGAAAAAACACAGTGGTGTCTTTAGGGAGGGAAGTCAGTTTAAAGATGCAAAAAGGCACTCACTTGTTGAAATAAAATGCCTTTATTAATTTACGGCATGTCAAAATGGAAAACTTTAAACGTCCCGATGCGTTTCAGCCTATGGGACAAACAGAATTCTGAGTGAACATTATAATGTGACTTAAAGTTCACAAAACCTTTAACTAAAAGAACCATACCATTACCAAAAAGATGCACTTTCTTGTATAGTGTATTCCCCATGAATGCCTTTAGTTCTAATTACTTTCTCTGACTGTAATAACAATCATCACATCGCAGTAGTAATTTATGCACTCGTTAGCACTATGGTACTTTAATGAGAAAAGGAACTCATCAAATATGCATTAGTTGTATGGCCCCTCTTTATTTACCTCCATATAGAGCTATGTTAATTTACTAATGTGTTTGAGAAAAGTAATAATCTTTGATGCTAACGATCCCCTTCATAATAAGAAGTTGGGTTAACAGCTCCAGTACAGTTGCTTATTAAATTCATTTCATAAATCAGCTTAATTAAATGCCAAAGTGGAGTTTGCTGGAAATAGGGAATGAATGAAAAGGGAACTGCATCAATGAGGTCAAAAATATGATTTAGCTTATCTTTTTCTTTTTTTTTTTAATAATGCTAATCTAATCTAATAATAGCAGAACCGCACGCAGTTCCAAAAGTAGTAGCCTATTTGATTAGAAGACGATCCACTGTGATTTGCATTAATATCCATTTTAGAGATTCTGTGTGTGTTTTATGTGTGTGTGTTACATTCTGTGAAATATATCATAAGGCTGAACTGGTGTGGGACCCAGTATAAAGAGTTAAACAAACCATATTATGCAATTTTCTGATCTGTGTCATCATGTTTTTCCTCATCAAAAACATGCACAGTTGCACCTTTCATGTTTAATATGCAAACCCTGCATATTTAGGGTGAAAACTCAACCATATGACGCCAAAAGTAATACAGGAAATGCTCCACTGTGCCATTATGTGGAAGTGCCAGTCTACTAAAGGTAAAAAGTAGCTGAAAACTACCACTACATGACATCACAAGGTGGAACAGAACACAACTCCAGGTAGTTTTTTGATGCGGCAATAACATTATAACATGACTTAAAACTTTTGCGTCAATTTTGCGTCATATAAAGCCTTTTTTATTACAAATTTAAGAGTGTTTTGGAAAAGTTCTTGACATTTGTATTGATCACTGAACGCTTATCCAGACCCGTCCTTATACCTCAGGTGTCGGAGGTGAGTAGGACGATCCTGAGGAGCCCCACTAAACCCAGAGAGGACAAGTACACTCAGCTTCTGGTGGAGTGGGGCCAGTACATCGACCACGACGTCACTTTCACCCCCCAAACCGCCAGCCTGACCTGCCTCGACACGTGTCAAAATGTGCATTCGTGTTTTCCTATAAAGGTATGTCATAATCAAACACATGCAAGCAGTAAAATGGCTATTGATACTTTGTAGGTGATCATTCAGTGATCATTCAGTCATCATATATATCAGATCCTGGATAATGAGGAACATCCACTCTACAACACTTTTTTCAATCAGAAGAGTCTGTTCAGTTGGAGGCTGAGGGCAGTTAATTGCAGAACTGACAGATCTCACACATAAAATTACAAAATTACATAAACTCGGTAGCATTATCCAGCTGTTTTTAAGTTAGTCGCTCTCACCTTTTTGTTGAAACTCCTTGATACTGATCACAGGTTGCTGAAAAATCTGTTATAGTATTTTTTCTTGAATTCATCTTAAAACTTTAGAGATACATTTACAGTAGAAATATTGTAGAGCACATATAGCGTGATGTTACTACAAAGTTTCAATAGCCGGGGTCAGGGCTGCTTTGTCATATTGATTAAGATATAGACTTGATATGCTTATACTGTTCTCTCTAAGATGTTTTATTGTGTTCAATTTTTCAAGACATGCCCATAAATGATATCATATTTCTCAACAGTTCCATTAAATGCTTTGTAAAAGTGTTTCCATCAGGTTTATACTGAGTGGCATAACTCATCCATATTTGAATTAGATTAAATGTCACTTATTTTCTCTGCTTTTTACGTTTTCAGATTAGACAATAAGCAGAAAGTATCATTTTTGTCATATTTTTTTGTTCAGATATTTTTACACAAGGGAAATCTATTATTGGGAAAGTGCTTAAATTTCTTGCTTTTTTTTTTAGTTTTTATTCTTGCGTGTTGACCTATGAGTTTATCAAGTCAGAAGATATTGTATTGGTACCATTCACAGACAGGTGATGGCTGCATGCCCTTCCACCGCTCATCCCCAGCCTGCAGCTCAGACCCTGACCTCAGACACACTCTCCAGCGTCAGCAGATGAACTCCATCACCTCCTTCATCGACGCCTCAGTAGTGTACGGCCACAACACGGAGCTGCAGGCCTCTCTGCGGGGACCCGATGGAAAACTGTCCGTCCACCCTGACTTCAGTGACCCCAGGGGACGGCCGTACCTGCCCCCCGTGTCCTCCTTGTCCTCCGGCTGTCTGCAGGGCGCCCGGCAGGGAGGGGGGCCCAGGGTGGAGTGCTTTAACGCAGGGGACAGTCGGGTGAACGAAGGCCTGCCCCTCATCGCTCTTCACACTCTGTGGCTCAGAGAACACAACCGCGTCGCACAGGAGCTGAGGGCCCTTAATGCTCACTGGAGCTCGGAGACTGTGTACCAGGAGACACGCAGGATCATCGGAGCCATGCACCAGGTGAGCAGGTCATCTGGGCCCCTCCACACACCACCCAAGCACGACAAGTGAGAGAGAAGAGTAAAAAAGTGAGTTAGATAGTTGGTTAGTTAGATATCTTAGTTATACAAGAGTATGCAAAAGCAAACCAGTCAGTGGTAGAAGAAGTATTCAGTAAAAGTACAGATATCAGGGCAAAAAAATACTCAAGTAAATGTAAGAAAATGTAATGTATCTAACCTAAACTATAAACTATAAAAACACTTTTCAGCCCTTTTTCAGATACCTGCTCTCAAATGCAGTGAAGTAAAAGTTAAAGGTATTCACAATATCTGCATACGTAAAGTACATAGTACCTAACATTTATACTTAAGTACACTACTTTACTATTTTGTCCTTACATTCCACCACTGTAGTTAGTTGCAGTCACTGAGCCATTATTGTACACCAAATACCCTGCCTTACCCCATTAGTGAACAACGACCTAATCTCACTCAAATCATATTTAGAACAATGCAAAACTTTAGGGGGCAGGAGTGTTATTTGGATGTGTGAATTATTCTTTTGGTGCTCTTCAGTAGGACCTCAGGGCTGAAACACATTGGAGTGATTTTAACTTTTGCCAAGTGGTATTAAAGACTTTTAATTATTTTGTACTTTTTAAGCACCTTAGCTTCATATTTAGAACACTTTGAGGTTCAGTCTCTTAAAGTAACAGAACCTTATAACACTATCTATTACTACAGCTACTTTGACAAATGTACAAATGTCAAATAACAATTACTCCTTGACACTAACTATCTTGTACTTTTATAGTTTTCAATGTAACCATCAATTGAGTAATTATATAGCCATTGTGTATAATTATATCTCTACATAACCACTAACAGTACAGTATATCTACTGTGCCACACTTTGTGGTCATTCATTTACCTGCTGTTTAGGCAAAGGAATACTTCAGAGATATTAGAAGTTTCTGGGTTTTAATTTATTTATTTTATTCTAGATTTTAAATGTGTTTTTTTTTTTTTTTTTTTTTTTTTTTTATGTGTATGTGTACATTATGAATAGAAATTGCAAAACTGAATATCAACTAAACTAATATTTAAAACAACCAAGACTTTTTGAAATCCTTTTCATTTAAGAACATTCTGGAAACTGACTCATGACGTATTAAACCAGTTGTACCACTCAAGCTGAGGCATCAAAATGGGTTAATGGAGTGTTTCATTTCTGACTTATAATTGTCTTTGTGTATCTTGTAAATGGATCAGGGCATGTCAATGTAATATGATTACCAATGGCAATAGTGGGCAAGTACACAGAAGAATAAATACATTAGTAATAGTGAGTAATAAGTAGTGGACAAAAGATGTAATGTAATGTAAATATTGGTTGTTTTGCTCCACTCTTTGAGATACTCCTTGCCTAAAGTGAAGGGAGTTGCACAGTGTCAGGTCCATCAAATCAGTCATGGCAGAACTGATTGATTTGGGCGATGGTGCGTTTTGATGTAACGGGGCAACACCAATCAAAACTCAGCAAACGCAGCGCTGGGAAAAATCGGTCAGTGTTTAAGAACAGATCACTGAGTCTGTGCCGACCGTACCTGGAACATTTGTTTCTTCTGACTCACGGCTTTGACCTTTGGACTATGTAACACCTTTTATCTTTTGCTTCCACCTGCACAACATTCAGAAACTTCAAAGTGGTGCTGTGTTGCCATAGTGACAAGTAGTGGGGAATAAACCAGGTTGCTTTTTTAGCCTTGCTCCAGGAACATCCAAAACAAACACTTAACACCTAAAAGTTTCAACACATGTGCTTTTGTTTGTCTAATCAGGCTTTTTTCTTTCACTTGAGGCTTAAACTGGTGACGGAGTTTATTTTAGCCATAAGTCCAGACTTGTTAAGCTTAGCCCCCAACTGTTTACCCAGAACTTTTTGCCAAAGTAATTTATCTAGTCAAAACCAGAGTATGTAACTTTTATTATATATTTTTTTAATTTTGGGTGTTTTTATTCCACTGAAAAGCAAGACAGTGACATGCCACCTCCAGAAAGTTACACCCTGTACCTTTAAGTGTGTTTATTTAGGGCTACTATACTGTAAGTGGAATTATCTGTTTTGGGACTTGAAGTAATCACTATCAAAATCACTTTAGGATGACTTATCTTCCTTTATATGTGATTTATTTAAAGTTTTATCAATTTGTTGTCTATAGCGTAGTGGGGAAATGAAGTATTTAATCTGTGAGATTTAGGGAGTTGACATTTGACTGCCTCAGAGGATTAAGAACACCTCCTAATTTCAGTTGACTCAGAGCTTTAGAATATTAAAAAGAGAGAGGGCAAAGGTGAGATACAACTGCTTTAAATAATTTGAGAGAATAAAGACACGGCAGGTAGAGGATTTAAAAACTGCTGCCGTGACCGTGACTTACTTCACTGGAAATCCCTGAAAATCCCTCAGATTAGTTGCGCTGTAGCATGCAAACTACTGCTTCAGAGGGTGCATGTAAGGGCTCGTCATTGTCTTTTTAAACATTTTATTTATTACAGTGTGAGCTGCCTAAATACTTTTATGAGATTAAAAGCATTATCTGAGAGATCAGTGTCGCATGCATGAATGGGGAAAGTGAAAGAGCCAAAACCAGATTCTCAAATTGTTGGTATTCTATTTGAGAATAATATTTAATACAAGTGGGAGCAGCTAAAATGAACATTGTATTTGGATCACAATTAACGTTTACTTTTGAGTGCTTATACCTGGGAAATGTTAATGTCCAAAACTGGAGAAATTATGATAAAAATCTATAAGCGATTCTACTTGTAGCAAGCAAAAAAGCCATAACAAGAAAATGGCTGAGGGCGGACTCCCCAACAATAGAAGAGTGGATAGACATAGTCTACGAAATATATGCAACGGAGAAGTTAACTTTTACACTTTATGAAACCTATTAGATCAGACTTTATCTGAAAACTAATATTGTAAAAACATCCTGATTGATATTTCATTGAGAGGCGCCCTCCTTGTGTGTGTGTGTGTTTTTTTTTTTTGTTTTTTTTTAACTTTTTGGGTTTTCTTTTTTTCCTGTTCTGATCTGTATAATTGAAAAACTACAAAAAATAAAAATTCCCCCCCCCCAAAAAAAAGTTCTATCTAAAGCTGTGATCAAACTGCAGTAGAATGTCACAGCTCCAGCCCAGAGTCGTGGACATGCATTGAAAAGCGCAATTTTTGAGTTTCGGGACAGTTGATCCATAAATCCAATACTGTAATGTACCTGCTGCAGTCCTGCTTGTCACAATAAAGAAGACGGAGGACGGACATTGCTGTCAGGCTGAGCTGGAGGCGACCTGTTAGAGAGAAGAAAAACTTATCAGAACAATTGGATCTAAGAGCTTCAAGTTGATTTATCTTTTTGTGTTGACAGAAACTACGAGTAATCAATACCAGGCATTGATTCACATTTTTTTGCTTTTAGACTTGTGCAGCTACAGAGCCCTTTGCTTCATCTCATATTCCTCTTTATCAGGCTGCAGCTGGTTCAGATGGAGCTTGTGAAATGTCCCGCGGAGCCCTGACAAACGTCACAGCGATTTCTGCTACTTAGACAAGGCAATTACAGAAAAGAGAGGCACGAGTAGCCTCTTCATTCTCTGTTAGCGCTGCAGGTGGAGTCTGCATGACGCGCTCTTCTGCCTTCTCTAACTGTGAGTGCTGCCAAGTCAGAGTCTGGTCGTCACCGTGGCTGTTTGTGAACAATGTGGGGATTTATGCACATAACTGCTGGAGCTGAAATGTCATTACTACATTTTATTGGCCAATTATACTTAATATAAATGAGGTGCCAGTAAAAATGATTGTAAAACTTGAAAAAGCCTAAATGAAGTGAAAAGGTTTAAATCTCTAAACTGCCTATTGTGTAGATATTGTGGCTGTAAGCAAAATTGCCAACAATCAAATAATGCAAGTAATAGTAATAATCAATCAGCTTTATATATAGCACTTTTTTATGCACTCAAAGAAGCTTTAAAGAAGCTTGCCTATAATGCAAGACACGACTTTCATACAAGACAATGCAGGTGAAGTGCCTGTAAAGGAGTGAAGTGAAGGACACGCCCACTGGCCCTCTCTCTAATGCAGCACCTGGTATTATTATCATGATGCATATTTGAAGTACATATTTTACAGAGGCAGTCATTTTAAAAGAGAATGCCCTATTGTTGTTTTAGGCCTTGTTCAGTGTGTTGTTTAGGATTATCTGCCCAGAACACTGTTCCATTTGCTGTCAGTCACACCTCAGCCTCATCATTCTAGCAGACAGTGGTGTACATAAGACTGCTGCCAGGAATTATGTTATGATCTCAAGTAATACTGGGTGCAACCATTGGAATAATACATACATTCTTTAATGTACATTCAAATACATAATTTATTATTTGTATATTAAATAATAATGTAAACACTTGATGATTGATGATGAGTGATTAAGATAATTTCACCAAAAACACAAAAATCTATGAAAAACATAATGTTTTGTATAGTCAAGCTGATTTCTGTCTGGATATTCCTGTTTCCTGTTATTAATCCTAAAACTATCACACCGCTCAAGGTCATTTTGTCTAAGATCGTAGTTCATAAAGAGACTCCACTTTCCATGAAAATTCACTCAACATTGCTTTTTTTGTACAGTCACTATCAAATAATTAAGGGAATTTAGCTGCCTTAGTGTTTATGGCATATTTGCATCACACAAAGCTCTGCCGTTTTCATTCCAGATGAAAAGGAAAGCCAAACCTGGAGTGCAGTCGGTAATGGAGGCCAGGGGTCACGAGTAGGTTTATCCATTCATGCATTATATACCAGTGTCTGTGGGCTGCCACTTAAACATTCAGAGAGATGTGCTGCTTCAAGTGCCTGGCAAAAACAAATGATAAGGTCACAAGTCATTTTCATATGCAGTGAAAGCATATGAAACATCAAAACCAAAAAATGAAAATGGTGCACTGGTTTCAGTGCTCTCACTGGTCTTTTAACGTACATTTCAATTTGAGCGCTGAAGGCTGTGGCTGTTTTGTCAGGATATGGGGAAAGTCATTACCTTGGTTTGAGATTTAAATGGTTAAATTAAGAGATGTTTTCTGAAATAACTATTCTTCAAAACATGAATTCTGCTTTTTTTTTAGCTACACTGAGCCAGGCCCGAATTACAATATTTTCTGATCTATGTTATAGAGTCGTTTCTTTATTACAAACATCTTACAGATATCTGGAGTTGTTTCATTCACACACGTTTCACACACAAACCCTTTAAATCAAATAGAGATCAAATACACAATACACAATAGAAAACACGTATAATACCATATAGTAATACAATAATTAAACTCCACA
This sequence comes from Scartelaos histophorus, assembly GCA_000787155.1. NCBI lineage: Eukaryota > Metazoa > Chordata > Actinopteri > Gobiiformes > Gobiidae > Scartelaos > Scartelaos histophorus. The sequence continues at coordinate 6,280 of KN490710.1, read as the reverse complement.
CACTTTTACTCATATCATTTGGATCATTTCAGCCCTTGAATTGCCAATCGCTTCTGAACTAAAGTTTAAAGGAGCTGTTAACTTGAAAAACACTGCGTCTTGGTGTTACAAGGTGAAAGAGCATTTTGAGCTCTGGAGATCTGGACAGACTAATAATAAAATATTACTGTGAATGAAACAAAACACAATTCTGAGTCAATTGTTGATTAGGTAACAGCCTTATAACGTGGCTGAAAGTTCACAAGAGTTATTTGCCGGTGCTTACAAATAGATTTGAGCCCTGATTTATAAGCTCAAATTCTCCATTCAGTTAAATAAGAACATGGTTGAGCCTAATTTTTCCATACATAGATATACAGTATACGACTTGTTTCTAATTATTGGTGGTTATTTATGTTTGTGTCCCACTTATATAAAGAAAATATGCTGATAGGTCTTAGCATAGAGAAATATGGTCCAACTGTGCTTTAGACTCTGGGGAATGTTAATTAAAAGCCTGCGTCTGTACTCATCAGAACACTTTTTGTATTCCCCACAGATCATAACCATGAGGGACTACATTCCTAAGATTATCGGTCCGGAGGCATACGAGTACCACATCGGACCGTACAAAGGATACGACCCTTCGGTTAACCCTTCCGCCTCCAACGTATTCGCCACGGCCGCGTTCCGCTTCGGCCACGCCACCATCTCGCCGATTTTGCGCAGGCTCAACCACAGCTTCCAGGAACACGAGGTCTTTCCCAATCTAAGGCTGCACCAAGCGTTTTTCAGCCCCTGGAGGATCGTAAAAGAAGGTCAGTGCGTAAGACAGTAAAACTTCTCATGCCGTTCTGAAGATAATTAAATGAAAGCTCCAATATGACATAAAATTAACTGTTGTGAGCTCCAAAATGCTCCGTTCCATCTTGCAATATCATTTAGTTTGCAGTTACCTTTTATTTTTAGTTCAGAAGAGATCGGCAAGTAAGCAGATATTTCAGAAAAAAATCCAAATTATTCTAGGGAAGATGTATGAAGTGTTTTCTGTTTGAGAGAAGAAATAAATATACAGGGTTTGTGAGTTAAATGTGTAAATGAAAAAAACGCAACTCCAGGTTTGTTTGTGATGAGGAAACAACATTAAAACATAAATCAGAAAACTGTAATATGGCCCTTTTAACTACTTTAACTACAGATAATATGATTGTACAGACTTCCAACATGGTAATTTGACCCTTAATGTAATATTCAGAAGGATAATTTATACATGTTCAAACATCTGAATCTACAGGGAAATCTGTATAGGCGAACTATGGGAACATTAGTGAGTCCAATTAGCGGTCAGAAGTTTAAATGTATTAATATCTGACAGGAATTCATTTTAGTTTAGATTAGTTCAAGTTACATATTTTTTCTTTAAATGAGAAATGACATTACAAAACTGATGACAATATTTAAAGACCATATTATGCTCTTTTCTCATCAATGTTATGATGTTGTCTCTTCATCAAAAACATACCTGAAGTTGTGTTTTGTCTCATTCAAACACATTTAACACACAGAGCCTCCATATTTAGAGTTATTTTCTTAAAAGGAAAACGCTCTGTTCCAGTTTGTGATGTCATGGAAATACAGGTCCACCATATTTTTAAACTCCACACACCTTTACTAAAATCATTTGGATGGTTTCAGCCCTAGAGTTGTCAATACTTACAAAGCAAAAGGTCAAATATAGCTGTTAAGTTCAGAACTACCCTCACAAGGTGGAACAGAGCATTTTAAGCTTTGGAGATGTAGACAAAATAAAAATAAAGGGTTATTCACACATCTGTGAATGAAACAAAAAACAACTCTGGGTATGTCGCTCATAAGTGTCAATAGCTGAAGGTGATTTCTGTGGATCTTACATATGTTCTAAATTCAACTGGCTTGCTGCATAAACTATTTTAAATGTGAGGCACTCAAATTATTCAGTAAAATGAGTGTGTACAGAATAAAAGAGACTTGTTTATTTTGGTCTGTTTTGTGGTTTTGTTCAGGGGGGATGGAGCCCGTCCTGAGAGGTCTAATTGGGACAGCGGCAGCAGCTGTTCATGCGGACATGCTGCTGACGGACGAGCTCACAGACAAACTGCTCGTCCTCAATATGCCCCAACAAATGGACCTGGCCGCTCTCAACCTGCAGAGAGGACGAGACCACGGCCTGCCAGGTACAAGGGGCTCCGGGCACAGCTTAAAGACGCATTGGGCCACTTTTCTGGTAGATGGTCCGTCACCTTCTTGTCTCCATGGAGATGTGATTGGTTTGTCTGGAATGTTCCACAGTAGAGATAAGGGTCTCTATCTTACCCCAGATCTTAGTGCTAGCACCAGCATTAACAAGGCGGCGTGTCCAGGTCAGGTTGTACTTTGTTCCTGGAGGCAGGAGTGGGATGGTACAGGTACATATATAGTGATGACATCTTAACCAATCTGTGACCCCTGTAGCATTTAAAAGCACGGCCAGTGTTCGTAATCTCTGCAATCTTTACCTCATTACCTAGCCTGATGCATCAGACGGTTTCACTCCGAGTTTCTTTCACTCCGTGGAAAGTAGCTGAAGTAAAATGAAATTGAGCGGAGGCGCTAGGTGGCGCCAGCCTGGCTATTCATTACCAGGAAGTGGGATATGGGAAAAAATTATATATGGGTAAATTAAAATAGCCCCACGATGTAAATACGCACCAGTACATGCACCAGGAATATATAATTTTGAATGGGCGGTTACAGAACTGGCTGAGCTTGTGTTCTGAACACTCTGTGCGCACATACACACCTCTCACACCCGTGTAAGCCCGTGCACAAACACACACATCAACCTTTTTAGTTTTCTCTGCGTTCCTCATTTTGTAATTACACAGAAGACAAGTGTCTATCTCGTGTTCTCCCACAGCAGACCGGCTGCCTCCACACTTTCCTGTCCCACGGGTGTCCACTGCATTTGGCCCCACACAGGTGGATGTCTCGCGGATTATGGAATATGTGTATTGTAATATGAATGTTTCTGATTTTACTGCTTTGTGCACAGACATGGATTAAACCATGAAAACATGGGGAGCGTGACTGCACAACCTGCATTTGCTGTAGCTGACTGATATGTGCCATGCACAGAGCAGGATGGGCAGGTGTTGGTACAGAGCAGTGCTCATGTGCATTATATGTCTCTTGAGCCGCTGTCACAGCCCTAAGCTGTCAATGTGGATGCTGATTCCTCAGAGTCCGGCCACTCCCCAGCTCTGTTACAGTTTTCTATGGTTCTGATGGTAGTTTACTGGTGACTACTAAGCAAAAAACTAAGCAAAGAGACACAATGGGAATAATTTGGTTACAAAATTACATGGAGCTGATGACAGAAAGGGTACGAGGATGTGAGGAAATCCGACATCACAGCATTAGAACCATAGACACCAAACACACTTTAGGACAGCGCCGTAAAAGGGCCTCGTGTGAATGAGCAGCTTTTGCACAGATCCAGATCCAACCAAACTACAGAGCAATGCTAAGCAGGTGTCCTAGGGCGAGGAGATGTGCTATGCTGAGGGAGGGCATCCGGACAGCGCACAAACATGTTAAGAATGTTAAGAATTTGTCATCCTAATTTATGTTCAAATAAAAACTTTCACTAGTGCTAAGACCAGGGGCAAGATAGGGCCCAAAACCTATTTATCTCAAGGTAGACAACTATGACCTATAAGGTCAGATTTGCAAAGAGGCAATTCTATTCCCAGGGAGAATTACAGTATTTTTGAGCAATAGAAACAAATAAATAAATGCTAGATAGATAATAATAGATGATAGATAGATAGATGAAATAATGTCTCCATAGAGACAAGCAAGTTACAAGCCCTCCTGTGCAATGCACCTTTAAGTAACACTCTTCAGTGGCAAGTACAAAAGTAAAAGTACTATGCTTTACATAGTAAATATGTAGATACTTTTTACTTCCCATAACTATATTTGACAGCAGCCATCTCTACTACTATTATTTTCACTAAATGTTTCTAATAATAATAATAAAATCTAAATTTTAAAAAGATAACCCTAACCCTCAGGTAGACTGTTCCACAAACAGGGGCCATAAAAACTAAATGACGCCTCACCATGAGTTTTAGTTTGGACTCTTGGAACAGTTAAAAAATGACTAAGGACTTGAGAGTCTGAGAGCACTCATATGATACAAGCAGATCAGATAGATAAGAGCTTTATAAACCAATGAAAGAACTTTAAAAACTACACTGAAGCTCACAGGAGGCCAGTGCAGAGACTTCAGTACCGGTGTGATATGCGTTGTCTTCCTGGTCCTTGTCAGCAGCTGTTCCTCCATTTTGTAGTAGCTGCAGTGGAGTTCTAGTTCTCTTTGGAAGACCAGAAAGGAGAGCATTATTATAGTCAACACAGATTAAAAAGCATGTATTAAAGTCTCTGCACTGGCTTGAGAGAGAAATGGTCTGACCCTGGCAATATTTTTTTAGATGTGTGGCTCAAAGCTAAGCTCACTATCAAGAATAACTTCTAAACTTTTGACCTCCTCACAGGGGCTCAGTGTGTGGGTTTGGAGTCTCGTTTTGAGCCTCTCTCTCCCTGGGCTTCAGTGACCTGACTTACAAAGAACACTGAAAGACTAATTAAATAGATGCTAATTTCTAACACACATCTGCATTTATTGCCAGGATACAACAAGTGGCGATCGTTCTGCAAGCTGGAGCCAGTGAGAACATTAAAGGACTTCTCTGAAACTGTGGGGGATGAAACCGTCGCCAAGAAAATTCTGGGTGTGTACAAACATCCTGACAACATTGATGTGTGGCTTGGAGGACTTGTTGAAAAGTTTGTGCCAGGTGCAAGAACTGGTCCTCTCTTTTCATGCCTGATAGCAAAGCAGATGAGACGGCTTCGTGATGGCGATAGGTATCTCCTTATTTAAAGATAAACAGAATTAATTAATTATGTAAATGTATTTTGTCATGCTAAACAGCTTTTGGTTCTTTTTAGGTTCTGGTGGGAGGCTGGTGGGCAATTTGTTCAACAGCAGAAAACAGAGCTGCTTAAAACATCGTTGTCTCGGCTGATTTGTGACAACAGTGATATTACAGAAGTTTGTCATGACTCCTTCACACTATGCAAATATCCATCTGATTATATTCCTTGTGATGAAATAGCTTCAATAAATCTGAGAGTGTGGCGAGAGAAAAGCCTGTTTTAAATCCTAACTATCTTACATTTACCACTCATACTTGATCAACATTGTCCATCCTGTCTGAGAGCAGGATATGATGTTGTCCTGTGGAAATGTGTGCTGCTCTGTACTCCTGTTACCATGGTTTCAAATTAGGCCGGCTGCTGCAGTAGTTTGTGAAGGGAATCAGTGAAGTGATCTGCTCAAAGGCTGGGTTTGTTCTGGCTTCAACTGTCAGTACTAAAAAGTCTGACAGATTTCTGCAAGAGGTGCATTGACTACTATTGTTATTAATATTCTCATTATTGTTAGTGAGGTAAGTCATATCAGCACCAGGGACATATTTGCATAAATTGTGTTGACTGGACCTTTACTGCTATCTGGTGGTGTGTTTGAATTAAAATATAAAATCCCACCCACGTTTTGCTCAAATCACTTTCTAAACTGCATTCATCTATTTCCAAAAACTACCATGCATACTTACGATACATATTATTCATATTAGCCAATGTTTCCAGTAATGTTGTGAATTGATGATGATTTTATATATATATGGTCCACCATCACCATTTTGGAAGTCCCACAGGATCTTGGCTCGGTCATTCTCCACCACCTTTGGAGGTGTTTCCCACCTCGACCCTGGGGTCTCCAGCCCGTACTCTGTACGGATATTTCTGTGCACTATGCCCAACACTTGGTTGTGTCGCTCCATGTAAGCTTTCCCTGCAGCATCTTACACCCTGCAGTTATGTGCTGGACTGTCTCAGGGGCCTCTCTGCACAGCCTACACCTTGGGTCTTGTCTGGTGTGGTATATCTGGGCTTCTATTGCTCAGGTGCTCAAGGCCTGTTCCTGTGCAGCCAGGATGATGCCTCTGTGTGTCCTTCAGACCAGCCCTCTCAAGCCATTGGTAGGATTTCTTGATATCAGCCACTTCAGTTATGTTTCGGTGGTACGCCCCATGTAGGTTCATGTCCTGCTTTGATGGTCCCTCCGGCACATCTTCCTCTAAACCCCACTGTCTGAAATATTCTCTGAGCAAGTCATCTGTCAGGCCCTTGTCATTGATGTACTTATGGAGCT
>JACN01000083.1:0-10802 GCA_000787155.1 Scartelaos histophorus | reverse complement strand
TTCATAAAAAAAACTAAAAATGCTTCACATTTCATAGATTTATGCTTCTGACACTGGAAATATTTGAAAAAGTTCAGTAGAAACTCAATTTTAAAAATGACCTGTTGTAAATCCTTACACGTCATTGACCTTCGTATCGTCTCTTTGCGTTTTTGCTGCTGTTTCTTTGTTCAGTTTGAGTCTTGAGCCAATCATCTGGAACAGTAATGACATATGCCCCATGTCCAGATGCCCTCATGTGGTTTCATGTGTTTTACAGCAGAGTTCAGCTGTACAACTGTGGCTGGTTTTGTTTGTTCATTGCATTTGTGTTTGTTGCTCGGGCCTCGCAGCTCCACAGACACGATTCGGATTTATGTGGCTGTAATATTCCCCAGTCTGGCCCAATGTGTCTGTGTCCACGAAAAGTGTTTGATATGAAAAAGAAAGTCTGGAGGAAATAAGATGGAAGGTTTGAATGTTCTGTTTCCACGGAATCATGTTACACACTGAACCTTTAAATGAGAAGTTCAGTAAACAACATCAACACCAACAACACAAACACTAACAACAACGCCAACAACAATAACCTCAACAACAACAGCACCAATATCAACACCACAACCACCAACAACAAAAACACAAACAAGATCAACACCAAGAACAACCAGAAGACCAACAACACTAAACAACAACAATGGCACCAATAACGACAACATCAACAACAACACAAACACTAACAATCAATGGCACCAATAACGACAACATCAACAACAACACAAACACTAACAATAACACCACCAACAACACAAACACTAACAACAACACCACCAACAACACAAACACTAACAACAACACAAACACTAACAACAACACCAACAACACAAACACTAACAACAACACCAACAACACAAACACTAACAACAACACCACCAACAACACAAACACCACCACAAACACTAACAACAACACCACCAACAACACAAACACCGACAACACAAACACCAACAACACTAACACTAACAACACCACAAACACTAACAACAACAACGACACCACCAACAACACAAACACCAACAGCACAAACACCAACAACAACAACACCAACAACACTCAGCATTTAAATCTTCTTCTGGACTGAATCATGTGTATTTTTCTCATCATTTGTGAAGCTGTGACACTCAAATGTTTATTTATTTGTATTTAACATGAATATTAAGTCAAAGTGTACTTGTAATTCGATATATCGGGATGTGAGACTTTTCACAATACGATATCACGATATTTTGGTTATTTTTTCATCTCTAGTCAAGTTCTTTTCGACTAAATAAGCTTCAAAATTATCAAGCTAAAAGATTTTAAAAATACTCGAAACATCAGCCCACGGTTTCGACTTCAGTATCGTTTGATAGTTATAGTATAGTTTGATTTTTTTGCTCATCCCTGGAGAAGGTGGAGCGAGCTGCAAATCACCAAATTACAGGTTGTTATTGTAGCCTGGATCTCTGCCACTGCAGCCAAAGTTCAGGTCAACTTCTGCCAACTGTGCCAACGGTCAAATGAAACAGAAAACACACCGAAGCTCCTGCAGAGGTGCAAATGCAAAGAACGGCCTTTAAAAAGTGAAAAAAGCTCAGCGCTCAGATGGCCGACGTCCAGAAGGTTTTTTTTACTTTTTAAAATAACGTTTCGGCAAAAAAATCCTTCGTCAGATCATTTTTCTTGCTTTGGACCGCGGTGTGTGTAGCTGTGCCAACTGTGCCGGTGATTGTAACGCCGAGTCACACACACTGATTTATGAGCTACAACTCTGACTCTGCGTAACGTCATGACGGCAGGAATAGTTGTACTGGAAGATATGAAGCTAACTAAAAGCACTGCTCTGTCAGAAGCTCTGTTTGACACAATCTGACCAAAAAGAGCTCAAACTACAACACTTGAGATGATTTGTGCTGTTAAACAAATCTCTCACACATAAAATTACAAACCCACATTTTTTCAGCCAACGCTTTTTCATTTAGTCCCTCACACGTTTTTGTTGAAAATCTTCTAAACAGGCCTGAAAATGTGTGATTTCAATGAATTTTTCTTGAGTTTTTAGACAACTTTAAACCTTTTTTGCCTGCGTTTGCTTATATTTGCATTGCGTCACCATGAGAACTGATGAACCAATTTCCCCCACTAGAGACTCATGTAGAACACCCCCAGCATGAGGTCACTCTGAAGTATCTACAGGCCCTTCCACAAGTTCTTTTAATAGAACAGCAGCATGAAAACGTACACTCTGCTTTACATACACAGCGCAGACAAAAGGTTGTGTGTCTTATTTACACTGGCCTGGAGTTGGGCTGTAAAAGTATAGAAAATCAGACAATAATCAGGATTAAAGATAGTAATTATTTGCGGGTATCGATACTGGAAAAGTTGCATTTACAGGACAGAAACGAAGAATGAACTTGGGCTGTAACAACCAACAACAACAACACAAACAACACCAACACCAACAACAACACCAACAACACCAACACCAACACCACCACCAACAATACGAACAACACCAACAACAATACCAACAACAACAGGAAGACTAACAACAACACCACTAACAACAACACAAACAACACCAACAACAACACCAACGGCACCACCAACAATACCAACAACACCACTACCAACAACAGGAAGACCAACAACAACAACACAAACACCACCACCAACAACACAAACAACACCAACACCACCACCAACAATACCAACAACACCAACAACAATACCAACAACAACAGGAAGACTAACAACACAACCAACAACAACAACGGCACCACCAACAACAGGAAGACCAACAACAACACCACTAACAACAACACAAACAACACCAACAACAACACCAACGGCACCACCAACAATACCAACAACACCACTACCAACAACAGAAAGACCAACAACAACAACACAAACACCACCACCAATAACACAAACATCACCAACAACCACAAAACAACACCAACAACAACAGGAAGACCAACACCATCAACACCAATAACAACACCACCAACAACACAAACAACACCAACAACAACAGGAAGACCAACAACAACAGGAAGATCAACACCACCAACAACACCACTAACAACAGGAAGACCAATAACACCACCAACACCAATAACTACAACAACACCAATAACAATACCAACACAACCAACAAGAAAAACACCACCACCAACAACAGAACAGGAGAGAAATGAAGAATGATCTTGGCCTGAGCACATAGACTAGTATGAGCCCGTGGACCTGGTTTAGACCTAGTTTAGACCTGGACCACTATGGAACCTAACTGGACCACTGAAGGATCACACAGATATAAGGACATATGGGAATAGAAACAAAAGTACTACAATTTAGTGTTTTTTATTGTCATTGTAGTGTCAGGGTTTGAAAATGACTTTGAAATGTTCGTCTTGGGGCAACATTAACCATTTCACTAATGACTGTACAATTTGTGGTGAAATAAAATACAAATTTCATTGCCAGATACTAGTTGTGGTTTGCTCACGTAATAAAGTTAGATTTAAGAGCTGTTTACTGCGCGGTGGTTAGCATGTACGCTCATTTTGACAACAGTCGCCACGTCATTAAACTAAGCTAACACATGTGGCTTTTATCTCTGCTGTTACATGTATTTGCGAGTTGCCAAAACAGCCCCGGTGTTTGGTTTGTGATGTTTGGAGGCCGACGCCAACGCTAACACAAACATATGGGATGGTACTTAAGGGTCTGTAGTGTTTGGAATGTGGACTTAAAATAGACGGGTCCACGGGGAGACTCTGGCGATGTGATGTTTGGATGTTTTGGGACTTCGAATCACAAATATCGTTGCGTATCATCTACAAGAGCGAACATAACACCTCCGGGGAGCTAAATGTGGCCCTCAGACTGATTTCTGTTTTTATAATGACTTGGCGACAGTTGTCATAATGAGCATAAATAATAAACAATTCTAAAATCTAACATTAATCTGGACAGTACATAAATAAACATAACATTTGACAGTGATATTTTAGTTAAATTTACATATAATTAAATTTTAAATAGTTTACATGATGTTTTTAGTTCCAAAGTAAAATACTCCAAATTGAAATTATTCTCCCTCAAGATTACATGGAAATAATAATTCCGTAGTGAGTTTTACTTGGAAAATGCGTCCGTGATCCCTCCTTGTTCAAACATTTCCACTAAACCTTTGAAAAGGTTTGTGTTTTTATGTTTTCTGCCATCCACTTTTTAAATTATTTGCATCGTCAGAAGAACGACCCCATGCAAAGGCGTGAATCACCAGAATTATTTTTAAGTGAAATAAACTTTACATGATCTCGGGATGAAAATAAATCGGCTTTAAAATTGAAATAAACTGCCCACTTAATTCCTAATTAAGTTTAATCCCAAAGAATAATTAGGAATTAAGTGTTTACGTGGTCTTTTTTAAAGCGGAATACATTTTTATTCTGAATTAAATAATTTTTAAAGCTCTCATGTAAATGGGGCAATTGACAGTAAAAAAAAAAATTTTTTAGACAATATTCTGTGATTTTTAACATAAAATCGTAGCACTTTTGTTTCTATTCCCATGTGTCCTTATATCTGTGTAATCCCTCAGTGGTCCAGGTAGGTTCCATAGTGGTCCAGGTCTAAACGAAATCTAAACCACGTCCATGGTGTATACTAGTCTATTTGCTCTTATATTTATAATTAAAATGATTCTAAAGCTTCAGAAAATGTTCATTTCTGTCCTGTCAGTGGGACTTTTTTTGTATCGATACTTGCGAATAATGAGTATTTAGTTTCAATGCTAACTTTAGTATGGATTATTTGCCCTGTTTCTATGAGAGCTTTTAATCCAATGAAAAATAATTTAATTTGGAATAAAAGTTAATTCTGCTTTAAAAAGACCGCGTAAACACTTCATTCCTCTCTCCTTCACTGTGGTTCTCCTCGAGGTTTTTCGGTTTTTTTTTTTCTAGTTTTTCCTTGCTTAAGAAGGAGGGTCTAAGGACAGGAGATGCTGGGACAATTATCCATTTGCTGTTTGTTGTTGGACATTCTGTATTTTTGAATTATTCATTAATTATTCTTATTATTTTTCTTATTCTGCTTCATTCTTTGTTTGCTAATTTAACAATTTTGCCGAGATAACTGTTGCTGTGATTTTGGGCTATACAAAAATAAATTTAATTGAATGAATTCCTAATGATTATTCGTAATTAAACTTATACAAAATTAAAATTTATTCCAATTTAAGTGGGTGGTTTATTCCAATGTTAAAGCCCATTTAATTTATTATTTTTAAATTTTTTATTATTGATTTTTATTAACATTATTATATGTAAACTTGAAGGAGAATAATTTAAATCCAAGCTATTTAATTCAGAATTAAAAACGTGGCCATTGTCTGATTTTCGATATTTTTAACAGCCCAACTCCTGCCAGTGTAAATAACTAACATAACATTTTCTCTGTGCTGTCTATGAACGGCAGAACTTACGTTTTGTCAGTTTTGGCCGTCGCGTCTCCTGCAGAATTGCCTCAAATGTTCATTTTTGGTGCAGATTGAAGTAATTCCACCGGAAAATTAGAGTCAACATTCGAGAATCATCAAAACTTGTTACACAAGCAAAGGAATCTTTCATTCACTTTATCTGAGTTGTTGTGTTGGTCTCGGGATGGTGAGGTCTGTGGTTGTGGTCTCCTCTGGGCAAACGCACAAACACACACAAACACACACTTTCTCTCAGCTCTGAACCGCCGTTACCTCACAAACAACACTGTGGTTTGACTCTAACCTCCAGCTCCTGCTCGTTTTTGTCGTTTTCGTCCGTTTTATCTTAAAGTTCCCGTTAACGCACAAACCCTGTATATTTAGGCTGAGTTCTCGTTCTCCACTGTGTTTTTAAACTCCGCACACCTTCACTCCTCAATCATTTTTAATAACTGCCTATCTGGGCTTTCCAATCTTTCAAAAAAACCTGTTAACTGACTAATATTAAAGGATTACTCAGACTTGTGTGAAGAAAAACAACTCCAGGTCTGTTTTTGGTGATGTAACAGTTTTGTAACTTGACTCAACACTTACAAGAATCCATGTTGCGCAATTTCTGACCTTTTTAAGCTGCACTAAATTAGACGCAGACGTACAGAAATAGATGAGCGTCGTTATTATAGTGTAAATATCAAATACGCAAATACGGCGGTTTGCAAATGCATTTTCGAGTCGAGAAATGATTTTGTGAAAGTCGTGAAATTATTATTACCCCAGATTGTTGATGTGAACGTCTGTGTCGATAGAATAATTTTAGAAGTGAAACTAACCTTGCGTCCCATTTAAATTCTGCTAAATTCTAGAAAAAATGCATTAAATTCTGCTAAATTCTAGAGAAAATACTTTAAATTTGGCTAAATTGTACAGAAAATGCTTTAAATTCTGCTACATTCTACATAAGATGCTTTAAATTCTTCTAAATTCTACAGAAAATGCTTTCAATTCTAAATTCTAGAGAAAATGCTTTAAATTCTGCTAAATTCTACAGAAAATGCTTTAAATTGGACACCGGAGTTGCATTTTTTTAACGTATTTCCGTACAGACAATACCCAACTGTCGAATTTTGGCCTTTTAACCATTTTTAGAGCATATCTGTAATAAATCTAAACAAAATTAGCTCAACTATGTGTTAAAAAGTGCGTTGAGACTCGCAAATCGAATTAAACGTCCATGTTTTTAGAGTCCGGAGTGTTTTACAAACCGGGGAGCGACTGGTTTCTCTGGTTGGCGTTTTTGCAGTACAGATCCAGGTGTGGTGCCGAGAGCAGCAATGCGCCCACACCTCTTCTCAGAAATTCGCCGTCCACAAAGGCATGTTATTCTACTGCGCTTTTGTCAGCTCATGTTCCAGTTTTTGTTTCTAATTTTGTTTTTCATATCTTATCGCCATCAGACACGTGACGCCCAAATTCTCGAACTCTCGACACTCAACATGGGCTTTGTTTAGCTCGTAAGGGGGATTGTGCAATTTTTCTGGCTATTCCTTTGCCAGAAATGTTACGCAGCGCGACCTTAAACTTTTCTATCTTCACGGAAACCAAACCAGATCACGTTACAGGTCGGATCTGTGGAAAGGCGACACCGCTCACAGTCAGAACGCCTGTTTTTATGGTATTTTTCAGCTCTAAAACTACTTTGTAAAGGAATAAATGTAAAGTCGAGCTGTTTAATGTCACACCGTGGAACATTCCAGGCAGAGCAATGGCGTATCCATAGAAACAAGCAGGAGACGGACCCCCAAAACCAAAAAGTTACGCAGTGTAGCTTTAAAGATGCCCCGTGTAAGTTTCCAAGAATAAGAGTATGTCGCTTCTTTGTCGCTTTGCTCAAAATTTTCCGTAATCTGGCATTAAAATATATTGCACGTATTCAATTATAGATATTTTAATTGCTTAAAAACAGTCGAACTCTTCAATTTTAACTTTTTTAAACCAAAATAATAAGAAAAAACTGTTGCAGAGTCTTCACAGAAACGTAAAAAAACCCCCAAAAAACACAACTTTGCATTCTTACCATGAATGTGCTCGCCTCCTCACAGATCCGCTACGTCATTTGGTCCGGTTGCGTTATCCACTTTACGGTGAGGAGTCCATTTAATGCCACACTGCGGAACATCCACTTGTGCGATCTATATATGGTTCATCTGATCTCGTACACTTTTCTGCTTACATTTGGACAACCGATGAAAACGGCTCGGAACAACTCATGTTTGCCTCAGAAATGTTTCCATGTAACCCTAATGTGACTGTTTATTGTCACAGTAAATTAAAAAAACTAAAAAAAACTAATAATGAATTCAAATTTTATAGTTTGGATTCTCACGACGCACCTGGACCCTGAGAAACTCGCATTGTTCAGATCTAAAACCACATTTCCACCACATTTTCTTTGTGTTTTGGTCGTTTCTAAGCAGCTTTTCTGTATTTTAACAAAACAAATGCCTTTCTTTTTTATCAAATTGGTCAAAAATAGGGACTTTTCTTGCTTAAAACTGGGATAAAAACTGGTTTTAAATAAATCTGCTGGGACAGGGGACATGGGGCTCAAAACTGGGACTGTCCTGGGTAAATGGAAAGGTCTGGTCACCTAAATATCAGCCGCTTACCGTTCAAAAATCAGTGCTTGAACGGAAACAAAATGAAATAAAATCAAATCGAACGCATGAAAAAAGGCCAAAACTGGAAATTGATTCTCTCTCATTTAATCTCTATCTTTTTTTACATTTTTATTTTATGATGATTATTTATTAGTGAAGGAACGAGACACAAATTTCACAAGACGAGACGAGAAACGACATTGGGTTTACGAGAACGAGACAAGACGAGATTTTAACACATTTCCTAATATACATTTGACAATTGATTTTTCAATTTTGGTCTACCTTTTTTTTATTTATTTGAGTTCATATTTTAATTTCCATTCTTGTGCTGCTTTTCAAAATGGCAAGAGATGTAACCCATGAATCTCTAACCATTTTTCGTGCAATCCGAATGTAAAAACGTTTTTTTTTGTGGCAATTTTTTCTTGCGAAATTTTGTACCATCTGTATTATTCATGTTCGTATTGAGATTTTAGTTTATTTCTTATTCTGTAAAGCAGTTTGAATTACTTTGCGTACAAAATTGTGCTTTACAAATACACTCGTCTTGCCCTTATGGGTTCGTGTACCATTCGTTCTTTTCAATTTCATTTAAGAATGAAAAACAATAAAATGAGAAAACAGATTATTTCGTTTTTAAGTTTTAGTGTCAAATAAAAAAAAAAAATATTCCAACAGATTTTTAAAGTTTATTACAGGTAAGTGGTTTATTTTCTCCAGAAGTTCTGATGTACTTGAAAAATCTTGTCAATTTCCTGAACAAACATGTCGTTGTCTTTTATAGTGACGCATTTTCCTTTACGTTTTAGAAAGTCATTGTTTAAAGTAAGTGTGTAATTGAACTCCATGACGAGAAACGGGAAACAATAAACATTCCTTTGTTCAGTTGGTTCCACACAACTGTCCATCGTTGGCACTAACGTCCGGGGAATTTAAGAGAGAATAAAATATCTACATTAAAATAGGCGCGATGACGGGACACGCTGTTATTCTGGACATAAGACCTCATTTCCTCGTGAGCCAGAGTGTTGTAGACGTGTGGAGTCGCTTTTTAAAATATTCCATCCCGTCCTTGTGTTTGCAGAGGTCGCTAATGCTAGGCTAGTGGATGTCAATGGGTTTAGTTAGCCTGTCGCTAAAAACAGTCTTACCCACTCCACAAAACACTCGAGACAAAACTATTATTACCCCAGACTGCTGATGTGAACGTCTGTGTCGATTTTAGAAAAAATGCATTAAATTCTGCTAAATTCTAGAGAAATTGCTTTAAATTCGGCTAAATTCTACAGAAAACGCTTTAAATTCTGCTACATTCTACAGAAAATGCTTTAAATTCTTCTGCATTCGACAGAAAATGCTTTAAATTCTTCTGCATTCGACAGAAAATGCTTTAAATTCTTCTGCATTCTACAGAAAATGCTTTAAATTCTGCTACGTTCTACAGAAAATGCTTTAAATTCTGTTAAATTCTACAGAAAATGTTTTTAATTCTGTTAAATTCTACAGAAAATGGTTTTAATTCTGCTAAATTTGAGAGAAAATGCTTTAAATTGGACACTGGACACTGATAATAATTTCAGAAGTAAAACTAACGTAGCGTGAATTGTGGCATGTTGAGGGACTATTTTCTCAGATATCAGTCCGCCGCTATCAGGAAGTACAACCCGCTGCTGCTGCTCAGACATAAATCCTTTAAATTCAACGTTACTTATACTTCTAAAATGATTCTATGGACACAGACGTTCACATGGACAGTCTGGGGTAATAATAGTTTTGAGTGGGTGAGTTTTTAGCGACAGGCTAACTAAACCCATTGACATGCACTAGCCTAGCATTAGCGACCTTTGCAAACGTCTACACTTCGGCTCACAAGAAAATGAGGCCCTATGTTCAAATTCCAGTCTCTCTAAATTTATATATTGGAAATCGATGAAATCTGTTTTTTGTTTTTTTTTTGTTTGACACTAAAACAGAATAATGAAATAAACTGTTTTGTCATTTTATAGTTTTTTGCTCTAAACTGAAATTCAAAAGAACGAATGGTACACGGACGCTTAAGTTAAACTCTCGCCTTGATCCAGCCTCGTGTTTCATTTTGTCTTGTGTAATTCGCCTCTTCCCACCCCGGGCGTTCGCGGTTCATGCCCGATAGAAGTTTAATACCCCCTCTTAAAGTACCAACTGTGCGCTTAAAATAACAAACGTCACACAAATGGCAGTTTTGGCAGGCTCCAGTTACCAGTGCGTGAGTATTACATGTCCGCTTTGCATTCCACAACGAGGAAACATTTTGATAGATCCGGGCGAAAATAGAACTGGTCCGTCTGAGGGTTAAGAGAGAAAACACCCAGTCCCACCTTGTGATGTCACGTGGTGAAACAGGACGCGCTCCACTGGGTTTTTAAACCCCACACGGCATCACAAGAATCATTTGGATGGTTTCAACCCTTGAACTGCTGATTTTTACTGAGCAAAAAGGTAAAAGAGAGCGAGATCTTCACTTTAAACAACCACTTCATGACATCACGAGGTGGAACAGAGCGTTTTGAGGTTTGGAGATGGAGACAGACTCATAATAAAGAGAAAGACAACACAAGAACCACTATTATTATTATTATTATTATTGCTAC
>JACN01051102.1:0-14284 GCA_000787155.1 Scartelaos histophorus | reverse complement strand
CTGTACAAGTCAAAATAAAATAAAAAAAGTGACATCACATTTAGCATACATATTACAAAGAAGTCTATTAAATAGTTTTGTTGTGGTGTTTTCACCTTCGCCCGAGCAGGTAGAGGAAGATGAGGATGATGTCAAGATAAATGGTGAGAGCTGCAGAGACATACTCCTCTGGACTCAGACGGTAACTCATACTCCCCATCATCAACTGCACGTCGGCCATCAGGAACTGAGGAGGAGGAAGAGGAGGGGGAGAGGAGAGAGGAGGGGGAGAGGAGAGAGAATTACATTTATTTATTAGTCTGTAATAGAGGTGTGGCGATATCGTATTGAGACTTGGATATCGTCACAGTCTGAACCTCACGATACGATGTTTATTGTGATATGGTGGAAGGATTGCGATATTACAATATTAGAGTGAGAGTATAGAGTGACTCTAAAATACTTTGAGCATCATTTGGTGCATTTATTGTCAGATTCAGGTTGAAAAGTGCAAAATTTAAGTAACAACTAAACATTAGGGATGGAACAATATCCAAATCTCACAGTACAATATTTTGCTCCATCTGCATCTCATGGTACGATATTTATTCGCTCCATCTGCATCTCATGGTACGATATTTATTCTGACACAAAATTGTGAACATGCTACTTTTTACTGTTATAATACAAAAATAAGATGTAAAAGTGCTTCATAACATTTCTTTCTTCATGTAGTCTTCACTGAAACAGCAAAGGATCATGGTCTATGTAGTTCCCACTGGTTTGTTTTTAGCTATTACTGCACCACAATATTATTGTGAGACTTCTGACAATATCACGATATTTTGGTTATTGTTGCACCTCTAGTCTGAAAACAGTTTTGCATAAAAGGGAGAGTGGTTTTGTACCATTAAATCCTAAAATATATAACTGTCACTTGGCATGGAGATTGATTAACCTTAATAACTTATTTTGAAACGGAGGGAAGCACATGACTGTACCTCCATCAGAAAAGTTCCGCAGTGCACCTTTAACTGCTGCGTAAGTGCGTTTCTTACCAGTGAAAAGAGCAGTGCCCCCAGAGATCCGTACGCCACCTGAGCCATGTGCGAGTAATAGAAGGACGAGAAGATGACGAACATGAGCAGGTCCAGAGAGAGGATGAGGAGGAGGCCGTAACACACCGTGAAGTCATAACGGGTCTGAAAGAGTCACAAATATAAAACACATCTACTGAAACCGGACTGTACCAGGACTATACCAGGACTATACCAGGACTATACCAGGACTATACCAGGACTATACCAGGACTATACCAGGACTATACCAGGACTATACCAGGACTATACCAGGAAAAACAGGATTAAACCAGGACAAATCCAGGACTAAATTTAACCACAGGTATATCAGGACTACACTAGGACTAAACCAGGTTTAAACTTGGACTAAACAAGAACTAATCCAGGACTAAACCAGGACTAAACTAGGACAAAATTAGGACAAAACCAGAACTATACTAGAACAACCAGGACTAACTAAATTTGGTCTAAACCAGGACTAAACTAGGTCTAAACCAGGACTAAACTTGGTCTAAACTAGGACTATACTAGGTCTAAACCAGGACTAAACCAGGACTGATCCTAGGTCTGAACCAGGAGGACTAAACCAGGACTAAATTTGGTCTAAACCAGGACTAAACTAGGTCTAAACCAGGACTAAACTTGGTCTAAACTAGGACTATACTAGGTCTAAACCAGGACTAAACCAGGACTGATCCTAGGTCTGAACCAGGAGGACTAAACCAGGACTAAATTTGGTCTAAACCAGGACTAAACTAGGTCTAAACCAGAACTAAACTAGGAAAATCAGTGCTATACCAGGACTAAACTAGGACTAAACCAGGACTAAACTAGGACTAAACCAGGGCTAAACCAGGACTAAACCAGGACTTAACTAGGACAAAATTAGGACAAAACCAGGACTATACTAGAACAAAAGCAGGACTAAACTAGGACTAAACCAGGACTAAACAACAATAAAACCAGGACTAAACTAGAACTAAACCAGGGCTAAACCAGGACTAAACCAGGACTAAACTAGGACTAAACCAGAACTAAACCAGAGTATTCTAACTTTAAAGTAGTGTTTCAAACGTATTTTCTGTATTAAGGAAGAGACTCAAAACCGATTCTGACAACACAATAATAATAAAATTCTGTTCTCTTGTATAATGTTGTTTCCTCATGAGAAGAGAAAACACCCCATTCCACCTTGTGATGTCATGTCATACAGGAAGTGCTTCACTGTGTTTTTTATAAAGGGTTACTCATGTGTGAATGAAACAAAACACTACTCCCGGTACATTTTTGAGATAATGACATTGTAACATGGTTTAAATCTGTTTGTGTAACGTTGGACCTTTAAACTGAAAAAATGAAAATATGTTTGGCTACTTTACCATTGGTATTGGTCAGGTCTAACGGTCTAAACCAGTATAGAAGTCCAAGACCAGACCAGAGCTACACAATAATCCAGGACTAGAGGTGTACTAAAGCAAAGTGAAGTCACCAGGAAACTACATTATAACAGATCTGAAAACAGTGCAATATAAACTCTTTACAGATGTTTTAGTTTCACTTTCAGACCTGTGCGGAGAAGGCGATGATGCCCAGGGTGATGGCCAGAGTGGCTCCCATGGTCAGAATCACAGTCATGGTGTCGTGGTACGAGGCTATGGTCCCCACCATGTACGACAGGCTCACGGTCACCAGCATCTGCACACGACAACACACACAGACCCACCGTTAAAGCAACTGGGTGGAAGATTTTCCATTTAAAGGTGCCCTGTGTGACTTTTCTTGAGGAGGATTTGCCACATGCTTGTCTCCATGGAAATGTGAGAGCTTTGTTTAGAATGTAATATACTTTTTTATATATATATTTTTGTACTTTTTATGCTGTAAGAGTGCTAGCTACATACAGCTCCACTGACCAACAAGAAGTTAGAAAATCAGTGAAATAATAAGAATTAAAGTGAAAATAAACTCACCAGGACTAACCCAGGACCAGGTCTTAAGCATGGCTAAACCAGGAGTAGAACCAGGACTAAAGTAGGGCTAAAACCAGGACTAGGGCAGGACTAAAACCAGGACTAGGGCAGGACTAAAACAAGGACTAAAGAAGGCCTAAGCCAGGACTAAACTAAACCAGGACTAAAGCAGGGCTAAAACCAGGACTAAACCAAGGCTCAGCCAGGACTAAACCAGGACTAAAACCGTGACTAAAACCGGGACTAAAACCAGGACAAAAACTGGGACTAAAACCGGGACTAAAGCAGGTCTTAAGCAAGGTTAAAACCAGGACTAAAGCAGGGATCAGCCAGGACTTAACCAGGACTAAACAAGGACCTAACCAGAATTAAACTAGGACTAAAACCAGGACTAAAACCAGGACTAAAACCAGGACTAAAGCAGGTCTTAAGCCTGTATGCTGCCCCAGAGGCTCTAAAACCACCTGTAACTGAATAAATATAAAGTCGACCTGTTTAGGCAGAGCAGTGATGTATCCATAGAAACAAGCAGGTGATGGACCCCCAACCAAAAAGCTACATGGTGGTTTCTTCTCACCAGAGCGATGAGGTTCCACGGGTGTCTTCTGTTCAGGGATGTGCAGAAGCTGAGAGGAATTGCCACCACGATGAATAAGATGTAAGACGAGACGTAAACCCAGATCTCCTTCTGGACCGCCTCCTTCACCGTGGACGAGAAGGTGAAAATACAGACCACAGAGAAGGTGAAGAGCAGCTGAAGGAACACCAGACTGAACACCTGCAAGAAGAACCACACAGCAGAGGAGGAAGAGGGTTAAACCAGGACGAAATCAGGTCTAAACTAAGACGAAATCAGGTCTAAACCAATACTAAACCAAAACTAAACCAAGACTAAACCAAAACTAAACCAGGACTAAACCAAAACTAAACCAAGACTAAACCAGGACTAAACCAAGACTAAACCAAGACTAAACCAAGACTAAACCAAGACTAAACCAAGACTAAACCAAAACTAAACCAAGACTAAACCAAAACTAAACCAAGACTAAACCAAAACTAAACCAAGACTAAACCAAAACTAAACCAAGACTAAACCAGGACTAAACCAAGACTAAACCAAAACTAAACCAAAACTAAACCCTGACTAAATCAGGACCAAACCAGAATTTAACCAGGACCAAACTAGGACTAGTCCAGCACCAAACCAGAATTAAAAACAGCACTGAACCAGGACTAAAACCAGGTCCAAACCAGGACTAAACTAGTGACTAAACCATGAGTAAACCAGAACTAAACCTGGACCAAACCAGGACTAAACCAGGACTGAACCAGGACTAAATCAGGACTAAACCAGGACTGAATCAGGACTAAACCAGGACTAAACAAGGACAACACTAGAACTAAACCAGGACTAAACTAGGACTAAATCAGCAATAGCTACAAGGTCCAAACCAGAACTAAACCAGGACCAAAACAGGACCAAAACCATTTCTAAACCAGAGCTAAAACATAGTTAAACCGCAATTAAACCAGGTCTACACCAGGGACTACACCGAGATCACACCAGGTCAACCAGGACTAAGCCAGGACTAAACCAGGACTTACCTTCCGGACAAAAGCCCTCCTCACAGTGTTGTCTTCAAAAGCCGATACTGTGATGGCAGCTGTATCTTCTGCACAAACATCTGGGTTTGGTCCTTGCTCTGGGAAGGTCTGGTATGAGCCCGGCTCTCCTGGTTTCTGAGGGGGGTACGCACTTAGATTCACCGCAGAGTACGGGGGAGGTTCAGCCTGGACTATATCTGTACTAAACCCATAACTAGGAGCAGGATTTAGACCAGGATCTAGACCGGGATTGAGATCAGGATTTTGAACAGGATTCAAACCAGGATAGGGAGCAGGATCCAGGGCAGGATAAGGACAAGCACAAGGATCGGGATATGGATCAGGACTTGAGGGGGTCTCGGTGGGTGGGTATTGTGGGGTGGCAGGGGGCAACCCAGAGTCAGCGGGGCCCTGAGATTCAACCAGCGTAGGGTCCGACATCATGAGGAGCACTAGAAAAGGAGATACAGTTATGGTGAAATGTGAAAATAGTGGAAACAACCGGGAATCCTCTGGTCCATCTGACCCTATCCTCTGCATCCTCCACTCCAGGACCAAACCAGGACTAAACCAGGACTAAAACTAGGACTAAAACAGGTTTTATGCAGGGCTTAGCTAGGATTCAACTGAGACTAAAACCAGGACTAAAACCAGGACTAAAGTGGGTTTTAAGCAAGGCTAAATCAGGACTAAACAAGGACTACACCCGGACTAAACCATGACCAAAATTATACTGAGACTAAGACTAAACAAGGACCAAACCAGGACTAAAGCAGGGCTAAGCCAGGACTAAACCAGGACTAAACCAGGACTAAAACAGGACTAAACCAGGTCTATATCAGGACTAAACTGGAACAAGAACGCACCTAAACCAGTAGAACTAAACAATGAATAAGACAGGACTTAACCAGGACTAAAGCAGAACTAAATCAGGACTAAACTGCCTAAGCCACAGTATGAGACTTTTTAGCCAAGAAATAGACAATAGTCATTTTGGTTTCATTTATTGGACTGGAAAATCTTGAGTGGGCTTGCATTTCCACAAACCTGACCCCGCTTGTTTCCATGGAAATATTGTTCCTTTGACTATATTCATTCACAATGTACTATATTATTAGTAGTACTATATTTATTGTGATATGTTGGGAGGCTCAGAATATTATGATATTCTATATAATAACAGAGTAACTCTAAAATACTTTGAGCATCGTTTGGTACATTTCTTGTCATATTCAGATTCACAACAATGAACTTAAGCAGAGAGACTTGTGATTCAATATATTGTGATGGACATTATATTATGGTGAGACTTTTGACGATACGATATCAACATATTTCTTTCTATTTATTATCTATTGCCAAGGAGAATGTTCTGAAGTATGGCTTTGACTTTTTGTTTCCACCTAAGTTACATATTGAACCAAATACATCAACATTTCTTCACAGTACGATATTAAACTTTTCTATCTCCATGGAGGCCAAACCAGACCAAGTTACAGGTCAGGTCTGTGGAGAGGCGACCCCGCTCACAGTCAGAATGTCTGTTTTTCTAGATATTTTTGAGCTATGAAACCACCTGTAATGGAATAAATATAATCTGTTTAAAGTCAAACTATGGAACATTCCAGGCAGAGCAATGGCGTATCCATAGAAACAAGCAGGTGATGGACCCTTAACTTAAAAGTTACATAGTACACCGAGTTTTTTTTTTTAAATCTACACATTTTTTTGTCTTGGATTAGTCATAAATGTGCAAAAATTAATTACCTTCGCAGCAGATTCTAAGAACAGTCTGTTTCCTCACCTCGCAGTAAACTTGTGGGAAAAGCAGAAGTGTGGGCTTTTATTGTGGTGGCAGCCCGTGGTTTGGTTCACTTCCTGTTTCTTAAGTGGGTTCTGCTGTCCAAGGGCTCAGAGAGGCACAGACACAGGCTTTAGAGAGTCCAGAATTGCACATTTGGTTTGAAGGAGGAGGTTAAGAAACATGGGGGGACTTGGCTGAATTTACACATTTACAACATCTATAGACCGTAAATGTAGTAACGTATATCTGTACGTAACGTATTGCACTATTTTCTGATCTACGGATGTTCTACTGCTGTTTCCTCATCACAAACAGACCTGGAGTTGCGTTTTGTTTCTTCACACATGTTTAACGCACTAACCCTGCACAAATCAGTTCTTCTCTCAGACAAACTCCACAGATCTTCACTAGAATCATTTGGATCAATTTCTACTAAACAAAAGGTTAAAAGTAGCTGACAAACATGTGGAAATGAAACAACACAACATTCTAACATGACTTAAAACTCAATTTTGCGTAATTGGTCAATGATTATTGCCTGTCCAATTGCAATTTATTCAGTTAAACAGGTTTAAATTTCATAATAATCCCCACATCCCTGTAGAACCTCTGCATGTTTTTTGTCCTTAAAGTGTCAAATGTTCATGTGACCGTCCGCCCTTAACTCAGGATTTTGAAACTTCTTTAAAATGACTCTAAATCTAATCACATTTATTTTCTTTCTTTTTTGTCATATTTTCTTAAGTGTGTTTAGTCCCACATGAAATTTAATCTTTCTTGAATCAATATTTCCCCCATAATATTCATACAAATATTGTCCAAGCGTGTCCATTTTTTCAAATCTCATGTTTTCAGATCTCACTCTCATGTTCATATGACTCACAACTTAGATTCACATCCCAACCATGTTTTAGAAAATAAAACTATTTTCAGATTATTCTCAGTCGCACCTCATGACATTTTTTAAGGTCAGAGCAAATTCATGTACATGAAAAACACTAAAAATGCTTCATATAAATGTTAAACATAGATTTATACTCCTGACATTGGAAATATTTGAAAAATGTTCAATGGAAACTACATTTTAAAATTTGCCTGTTGAAAATCCCTATACGTCATTGACCCTTATATACAACCTTTCATGGCTACTGCCAGCCACTGCAGGACTTTAACCTAAAAAGACAGAGTTTTTCTTCTTTCTTCTTTTTTTCTCATTGTCCATCAACTGAAAAAGAGAAGTGTGAAGCTCCATTACATATGAAACGAGAAGGGAGGGCTGTGACCCACTTACACAAAAATGAAACAAACTAACATCACATCTTCAGATTGGAAAAACAATTTGTCAACTGGACAAAAGTTTACTGGGTCGAATACATATCGCAGCTCATCCAAGCTGCTTCTTCAGTTCTGGTCAGACTCTGGAGGACACAGTCTTATATCTGCTGCAGGGAGGAGCTAAATACAATGTAATTACATAGAAACTAACACCAGTTTGTTTACAGTTTCTGTTTGTAGCTCAACCTATTGAACTTGTCATAAGTGTGGGGGTGTAATTAGCATAATAATCCAGGCCCATAATGGGTGATTACACCTCTGGGTCTGACCTGGCTCACCCTGTTGTTTTACTAGTTTGTTTTGAATTGATGAGATGGGAGAAAGATGGTGTCTGAGGCTCCATTTCTGTTTAAGGAAGGTTTCTCTTTCTTAACAAAAATAGCCTCTTTAACTCCCTTCTCAAACCAATTCTTTTTTCTGGCTCAGATCTGCACCTCACTGTCCTCAGAGGAGAGTCCTGTGGCACAAGTTCCAACTTGTGAGGTCATGAAGTGGAAGTTAACAGCTGCATTTGACCTTTGGTTCAGTAGAGACTGGAGATTCCAGAGCATCCAAGTGATTCTAGTGAAGGTGTAAAGGTTCTATTCATGCTTATGTCACAAAGCAGGAAGACGTTTGGAAACATGCAACGGCGACTTCTGAACTTCCTTTGGGCACTGTTCACAGTAGTAAATCTGACAAAATCTCGGAAAAATGAGAAAATGATGATTTTGAAAAGTTGATTTCAACATAAGCAGTGGCGCTCGTACTTACATATGCACAGTTTGAGTTTTAAATTCATGGGTTAGACCTGGTTAAATTATTAGTTTTTGTTAAACCTGGTTTAGACCTACTTATGTCCTGGTTAAGACTTGGTTAGGACCTGGGTTAAATCCTGAAATATTCCTGATTTAGACCTGGGTTAAATCCTGAATTAGTCCTGGTTTAGACCTAGTTGTGTAATGAATGAGTCCTCGGTTAGACCTGGTTAATTCCTGAATCAGCCCTGGTTTAGTTCTGGTTAAATCTTTGTGATTTTTTTTTGTGAAAACTTGAGTGAATCTTTTTTAAATTAACATTTAGAGCCATTTAGCATCAGATTATCCACATTATTCCTAACACAAAGTGATCTTAAAAACAAAACATTTTGTATTTGAATAGTCTGAAAACCACTAACTGCAAACGAGCTACGCACTGAGATTAAAATGCAACCAAAACGGTTTCTATGATTTTTCCCCATTGCGAGATCAAAACACAAGATCAAAGGAGGAAGCAAATCTAGTTTTTGTTGTTAAGAGTAAAACATACTCTGGGAAATGTACTGTCTATTATCTATATAGCCATACTAGAGGTATTAGAAATGTGAGTAGTGATTCCAGTAGTCAGTATTAGTGGTTCCTCTATGGTGCAGCGTTGCAGATATTTTGTTGTTTGGACTACTTCCATTGGAGTATTATCAATATTCAAAGTAATTGTACCATTACTTTGACTCTTGTGGTTGGGCTGTAGCTGCAGTTGACTCAGACAGAGGATTGCGGGTTTAGTGATGGTGGCTTGTATCCACCATTGTACATAAATCAGAACAGAATTCCCTTATAGAGATACAGCATTGGCTGTCAGCTGCATTCTCTTACTTAAAATATTAAGGTTTTGGGTTTACTTCTCTCGCTGTAAAGTGATTCACATCATCTGACAAGTTTTTCTGCCCTCTGGTGGCCATTTTCCATGCCCACAATCACTCATCAAATACTGAGAACAGATACGCTGTTTATCAGATATATTTCCCTTTAAACAACAGGTAAAGTTTAGCCCTCACAGCACAGGTTGGACACATGGAGGACACATTTTCCTCTGGATCCTGTAGCCGGTGATGGGAGCGGTCACATTGGCAATGCTGACCTCTGTGCAGCAGCTGGTCATCTTTTGTGCTGTAAAGATGAGGTGAAAAGGAAAATATTACTTAAAATGTCCAAAACTAGTATAGATGGAGTAGTATCCCATTTCACTTACCAGATAACATTGTGACAAAAAATAGAAAAAAAAAACATTTTAATCAGAGCGAGACTATTGCCCCAACAAATACCTCATTTGTGTGGTCAGCTGTACCAGTGCATTCTGATGAGTAGATCAGATGAACTAATTCAACCTTTTACATCTTAAAATCATATTGGTGACTTTTTATCCCAAAATACAGTATATTGTTCCAGCTTTCATATATTGAACATCGATATAGTAATCATCATGATAGGTGTCTTGCAGCTCTATTGTAGTATCCATCTTTATATAGCCTTTTTTTTACACAAAATAAAACATTAAAAAGTAATGTTTTATTGTTTTTTTGTTCTTCATTAAATTTCAGAAGAACCAGTGATACACGGACCCTGTGACTGATACAAGTATTTATGGTCCATTTATGGTCCTGTTTAAGAGTTTGATTTTCAACAAAAAGGTGAGACTGAACAGCTAATGCTAGTGTGTGTCTGTGGTGTTATTTGAGAGAGTCTCATTTAGCAGCACAAATCAGCTCCCCGGCTGTAGTTCCATCTAAACCAGTTGTTTATGGTCAGATTGTGTACAGATTGTGTACAGGAATTCAGACAGACCAGTGCCTTCAGTTAGCTTCACCACCCTCAGTGAGTATTGATGACATCAGCTGCAAAGTATCTCTAGCTAGTTTAGTTTAGTTTAGTTGAGTTTATTGATGTACATTTGGGGAGTGGGAGAAGAGTGGACTGAAGAGCTGGGACAACACTGGATGGCACAACATTGCAAAACTATAAAGATCTTGAGTTCAAATGAAAGAAATTTGGTGACATCATCCGATTGTCTCCATGGAGATGAGTTTAATGCCATATAGTGGAAAATCCAAAGCATTGACATCATCTCAGAGACAAGCAGGTGAGCATACACTAGAAAAGTTTATTTGACATATTATTTTGAGTCATTTGGAGCCAAGTGTCAGATAAATAAGTCTGGAAATACCAAATACTTATTCAGTCCACTTTTCTTCAACGGTGTTTTTTATTACTATGATTATGTTTTAAAGGCTGGATTTTTGTAAACTTTTCTTCTTCACCCGGAAATATTGAAAAAAATGTATAATTTTGTTAATATTGGTCAAGGTTTGTGATTAATGGAACATACAACCCGAAAACATTCCATTTACAATAGAAAAATATACATGCTTGACTCTATAGAACTATTAAAGATGGGACGAGACACAATGTCCATATTTTTGTTTCCATTCCAGCACTGATTTTTGGAACTGTAAGAGATGAAACTCATCAACTCTTTTTTTGGGTCTAATCCTAATACCGTCCCTTGGGGAAAAATAGTTCTTTAGGTGCTGCCCTCTGTGGTCATTTTCAGTAATTCTATAGTAGGTGCTGACCTCTGGTCAAGTTGGTTAGTAGTTTGAGCGGTCAGAAAAGCGCCTGGCAGCAGCTGTGAGCTCATTATCCATGGTCCATCCATCCATCCATCTTCTCTCGCTTAATCCGGCTGGGTCGCGGGGGCAGCACACTGCCCATTACTCTATGCACCAGACCCAGACCCTATGCACCCCTCTGCAGGTGGTGACCCACAGGAGGGAGGGAGGGACTGATGGTCAATGGTCACTGTTCATAGGGTGTTGCATGTTTTTGGGTGATGGGGGAAACCGGAGTACCCAGAGGAAACCCATCCAGACACGGGGAGGAAACATGCAAACTCCACACAGAAAGGCCCGGGCGACCCAAGGATCGAACTCGCAACCTTCTTGCTGTGAGGCCTGGGTGTTGCCACTCAGCCACCATGCCGACATGGTCATTCTACAAACTGTGGCTGCACGTATATTTTATTTCTCTTTGTATTTTGCATGATTTTACACATATACGGCGCAATCTTGGTTGTATTGTCGAAGTTTGGATAGACATGATGTGTTTACATTTGGTTTGCGCTGCCTTTAATGTGCTTAGTTGTTGAATAGATTTGGCACTGATGTAGTGTTCTGATTGGTAGTTTCACATCAAGATACAATAAACAAGATACAATAAAACAACAAGATTGATCCTTTGATTTACAGATGTGTCTTCTGCATGTTTATTAAGATCCTGTTAACATGAACTAAAATGTTACTTTTCATACAAGAGGAAGGACAGCATAGTGAAAAGCCACTTCTCATCTGATGAGGAACAACACCACGTTTATGTTATGGGGGATGAAAATCTATCCCAATGTGAGACAAGATTACAAGTCTCTGCTTCAAATAGATTGTCACGCAAGTCGTCAACTAGTGCAGCAGCAGCACGTGCAAGAGCTCACACAGAAGAATCAAAAGGTCTCAAGTTTGTAAGTACGGAAATGGATCTTAAGCTGCAGAAGGCACGTCTTGAAGTGTCAATGGAGATGTTGGCCATTGAAAAGGAAGCTGCTGCAGCTGAAGTTTTAGAAGCAGTAACCAGATCCAGTGATAGGAAATATGGCCATACACCTTTGTGTGGAATGGACAAAGGAAAAAAACAGCAAAACAGCATGTTACACGACTCACAGCCAGCACTACAAACAGATTTAATCACTTCAGATCCTACAAGTGATTTATCTCCTGTGGATGAGGCTTACATTCCAAACACTCAGGTGCTTTCTCCAGTGCCACGCACATGTTTTAAGCCATTCATAAACACAGGCGACAAATACTATCAACCTAAACAAGAAAGTCAGCCACAGAGTGTCACCTTTAATGTGCACAATGATCTACTCTCCATTACAACACCAAACAACAAACAAGCCACAACACAGAGAAACCTCAACTAACAAAGGTGTATATGCTCTAAGTGCAATACGGCAGCCACAGCACAGTACTGACAATCATATAAGAGACTTTGTGAAGTTTCTGGCAAGATGTGAGCTTGTTACTACTGCTTTTAATGTTCAAGGACTCCAGTCATCCTACATGTTAATGACCTGCACGAGACTGACTAGGAATATATGTTGAACAGCCATGGGCTTCTACATGGAGTCACTGGACGGTAAAACTGTCCAACCTTTGCCAACTTTACTGGAGTGTGGAGCCAACAGAGCAGAGATATCGACACCCAATGCTGCTGTTTATCACATCCATCTGAAACAGACCACCCACCTTCTCCCAGAACTAGATGTCCAAACTCATATCTTGTTACTTCTTGGCCATGATGCTATAAGTGTCCTCAAAGTATGTAAGAACATCAGTGATGCCCCTGATTCTTCCTATGCCCAAAGATAAGATCTGGGATGGGATATAGAGGGAAATATTTGTCACAAAGGTGGTCGCAAACCTACAAGTGTGAACACTCTTTTCACCAGTGCAAGATCTCCGGTGCCTGTGTCCACTGAGCCAACCAATGTTATTCTACGTATCCCATCCACTCTGTTGACTCAACACAAAACAAAGCATTCCAACTGCTCCATTCTAGGACTCTGATGTCAAAGATTTTCACAAACAGCAGCGGTGTCAAGTCCAACATCCAGCACAAACCTTTTGGCACAAATGGAAGAAACAGTTCTTGTCTATTCTACAACTTAGGAGAAAGCCCAAGAACCCAACAAGCATCAAGAACCATCAACGTAAAAGAAACAAGTGGCCCCTAGCAAAGACAGCACAGTAGGCAAAGCTGAGATCAGAGATTTCAGAGAAGAAATGTTTTAGAGACCTTTATTCCAACTTGTGTCTTGTTGCACCTTGACAGTTACTATGTGGTATATTATTTTTGTTATAAATGTTTATAGTGTTAATTCGCCATGTGACATGGGGAGTGTACTGACACTAGCTAAAATTCTACTTTTCATACAAGAGGAAGGACGGCAGACACAAAATTGTGGCACGAGATCTTGTCCATCTCTAATCACTATGATACAGATGTTTTAAGATACAGCTCAAAATGGCTGATGATGGTTCCCACTGACTGTTCTAATGGTTATCTATGGATACATAATAATATATGTAAAAAAAAAGTAAACAAAAACACTGGAATAAATTCAAATAAATAAAAGACAGAGGGGACACACAGCTCATGGCAGTAACTTTAAGAATCAGGCAATTAGAAAACCATGAGTCTTTCAAAGATTTAGCGAATGAAAGGTCCTCTGCTGAGGGAATAACTCTCTCTGGGTGTCTGTCCTTGTAATCTTCACTGGCTCCAAGGTCCATTTTATTTTGAAGGCTGTATGTCCATTTCCTCTCAGCGCTGCATCCAGCTACAGACAAGAGACAGATTGTGATGAACATGATATAGTGTCTGCAGAGAACCATCTCATCTACCTTTTCATTTGTGTTAATGAACCCTTTAGTTTACACATGTTTAACACTCAAACTCTGCAGATTTAGGCTGAGCTCTTCTCTCAAACAGAAAACACTCTGTTCCACCTTGTGGTTTAATTGGAATGAACTACAGATATATATTTTTAATCATATCACATCCAAAAAGTTAAATTGGCACATTATGTGTTCTTTACACCTTAATCAGAATTATTTCAATAACTCTAGCACTGCGATTTCCAATCTCTACTGTACAAAAGGT
>KN490706.1:736-13925 GCA_000787155.1 Scartelaos histophorus | reverse complement strand
AGGGAAGCATGTGGGTTGTGAAAGAGCTAATTAGGAGATGGTGTAAATCTTTGAGGTTTGGACAGTTTTTGTTTAAACTTCCACAGATGTGCATCCTTTTGTAAAGAGCCACTAAAGGCCTATTTTTCCTTTGGAGGCTGCAGGGCCTCACTCCAGCCAACACAAAACAAAACATTTAGTGCACAGTCCAAAGAAGATGACAGAGCTCAAGACAAAGGACCAGGTTATTGACACTGTTATAATACTCAGTCTCAAGTCCTCAAGTCTAATACTGTATTCACATTATGAGTGTCTCAAGTTGTGTACTTTCACTTATCACTGTTTCAATTGGACAGATTTTGAGATAAATTTACATTTTCTAATTACTGAACATGGGAAAAATAAATAATGTAGACTGCATTTGCCAACATAAATAAGATAAAAAATCTAGTATGATGGTGACATAGAAAGTTTACAGTTTTATAGATGTTTTTTCTTTGACAGTGTCCAAATTTCAACCATTTTTAAGAAGTTTGTTTTGGATGGTTCGCAATATATATGCAATGGAAACACACTCACGAGTTGTTGTTTTATACCAATTTATCTATGATTTCTAAAATGGGTATTGTGGAATGGCAACCTCGATCCTACTCTTTCTATGCAGCAGCCCGGTGACGTATCACTTTAATCTTGTTAAGCACGACCTCTTACTTGCCAATAAATGCCTCAAGTGCCACTCACACATTCACACTCCCCAAACACAAACACACACTCGGGGCCATAAATAGCCAGTGTTGTGAACCATGACAGCAGTTAGCGCTCGCCATAAAGCTTTGCAATCAGAGTGACCGGTGGAGAATCACGCTGAGAGAATGCAGGCCTGCTGGTGGTGTAAACTCCTCATTCACACTGTACTTTGGTCTAAAGGGGCATCAATTGGCCTCATAAACTACATGAGGGGTCTCTATCTAGTGCATGGGTGCAGGTGGGACAGATGGGGTAACGGCGGAGGATAGGTGAATGAAACTAAGGGAGAGTGTGCTCAAAAAACGGGGACAGGAATGGGACAGGACCAACAGATGGAGAGGAGAAACCCCCCCCCTCACACACACACTCACACTCACACACACACACGCACGCACACACCAGCCCCCCTCCTCCACCCCAGGACGACTCAAAGCACTGTTTGTGATAAGCACATGTTCCCCTGGGTGAGTGCTTGAGTGATCTAACAGGGGCAATTAATTTGTTTTATATACGATTTAACTCCTCGCAGTGCTGACAAAGGAGGCAGTCCTCTGGGAGCTCTGAATGCTCTGATACAAACCAGGGGAGACCACGGGGGAGATGCACAATCACAGAATGCCCGGTTAGGCCCAGTTTTTTATGTGTGTACAGAGGAGGAGGCGGAGAGGGGGCGATGCAGATGTAAACTCATTTCTCTCTATGAATATCTAATAGAAACTGATGAGGCTAATGACTTGTAGAGGTGACCTATTTATTTGCACACAGGCAATTAGAATGGCATTTACACAATAAGACATGGAGTGAAGTCAAACGGAAACTACCTCTACTTTTAGTTTTGTCTTTTTCAGTTCCACTTCTTTGATTCTTTAAAGTTGTTATGACAGATTTTTTATTACTTTTATTACTATTTTATTACTATTACTCTTTCATATACTATTTTTATTTTATTATTTATTTATTACTATTACTTTTTCAAATTATTGTTTGCTGGAATAGTATCTGTGGTCATTTTTATCATAGTTTTACATCAGCTAAGTGGCAGTTGTAGAGAAAAAAAAGTTGAGAAGTACAAAAATACAGGAAGTAGCATGGAATAAATTTCACCCAAAATCCAAAGACAATTGAAGGTATTTTTCTGGCAGATTAAACAACATTTAACATTGCATAATCTGCTGCCCATGTCTAACCACCAAGTGAAATGGTAAACTTCAACAGAATTCAACAGCTACAAAAAAATAGGCTCCTGTTCTCCACTTTAAATAAAACCTACTTTTGTTAATCAAACACTGTTGTTGGTTTGTGCAAAGGTAGTTTGGTACATCATAATTTATCATAATCATAATCATAATATCATAATTTTACTTTTATTTAAGGCCTTGATTTATTGCCGATTCTAGACGAGAAGGGGAAGCTGAAGCACCTTTAGGAAACTTAGATACAGGCAGAACGTGAAAACTCCCCACACCAATAGCATATGATTGCATTTGCTATTGCATTTCTTTTTGGGTGGCAAACTACAGCTGCATGTTTATTGGAGTCTGGCATAAAACAAACAAATATTCAAATTGTTATACCAACCTGTAGTTCCACCTTCTGTCACTCATACAGTTAAAATGTCAAGTAGTGGGTATTTAAATGTTTAGGCCTAACCCTTTGACCAATAAGTTCTTCTGCATGTGACTACTTCCTTTGTGCATGTCAGAGGTTGCACTCACTCTCTGTGCAGCTTATGCTTCCTGACCATTACTCCTTTATTGCTGCTGCTCTTTTGTCAAGGTCACTTATGGGAGGTCAGAGGTTGCGCCCTCTACTGCCTGTGTGGGTAAACAGTGATACGAGAGGCAGCTTTGCTCACCCCCTGCCAATAGCATGTGACTATCTGTTTTCAAAACCCTTTTCACAGCCCAGACACTCCCTTTCTGGTCCTAATTTTGTCTCATTAACTCACCAGTTCTCTTCCCCCGCAGCACTGCCCCCATGTCCCCCATGGAGCAGAGCCATGATCCTATCTGTCCATCATATTGGTCTCCAGAGGCTGCAGTGGACGCTGGGAACCATGACTCCTAAACAGTTCTCTAGAGAAACACCAATAAGGACACAACAGGTTTGAATGATTCTGAGAATGACCCTCTAAAATATCTGGATGCATCCTAGATAGCATTGTTTTGCAGCTGCCCTTAATTAAACCCCAAACAAGCTGCTAGAGGGTGATAAGGACGGTACCCTGTCATCAGTCTGGAAAATGTGAATGTAAAGACCTAAGGTGTGGGAAATATGGGACAAGTCATAAAGAGTGAATGGGAATGCAATTTATTCTGTTTGATGCTCGTCTCAGGAGGAGGTGCTATTGATGAACAGGCTGCTGATCCAGACAGATACAGGTGCCAAATAAAAGTACTCACACGATACTTGCAAGTATAGACAAGATAACATGCGACATAATCTAGATTCATATTTGTTTGTAATGATGTCTTAATAAATATATTATGACTGATGGAACTGAACGAGAGAAATGAAAACTGTAGCTTTTATTCTACTTTTATGACTGACCATTGAGTAAAGGTCTCCTCAGTTTGGACATTAGTAAGAGTCAGTTTACTGTTAACTGAGTCAATCACAAATACATGGGGAAGTTGAAAGGAACAAACATTTTCTGTACAACTTGCCAATCAAACATTTTTGTGAATTCTGTATGTTTCTGAAGACAAAGTTTTAATGGCATATTTAGTAGAATGTTGGGACGTGTCAGTCTAGGAAAAGCCTGTTCTATGCAGATAAGGCTTTGATTATTTGTTTTATCAAGTCTTCACTTTTATTTATATCTTCATGAGGCAATAGCTGTGCTGATCAAACCCCAGACACAAGGGTAAATAACACCTGAGGGAATGTGCGCACATGAACAAAGCATTTTTCAGCGTGACTCATAATTAGCATTTGTCACAGACAGTACCACCCGCAATCTGCCTTCAAACTAAAAACATTTAATTTGGCAATGCAAAAACCTTTGCCTTATGGATTCCTCATCAGTAAAGACCCCAAATTATCAATTTAAATGGAAATATTGATGAACATATTTTTATATAAATCGATGATGAAATATTGATGCATTGGAAGAGAAAGAAACAGTAAAAATCTGCAACACGAGAGATTCTTCCTGTGATTTATGGCTGTGTGGCAAGTTAGTCAGAAGAATTTAATATAAAGTGATCTATGTATCTTGACAGCAGCCACTGTGCCTGCACACCTGAGCAGAGGCGAAATGTGTGAATTTCCATTCATACACCAACCCACATTTATTTTACAACTCTCTAATAACTTATCTAGCAGTGTTTGAAATCTCTCTGATGAGCGGAACATTTTGATCTATGCTGTCACAATCATTATTAGTTTTTACCAAAGAAATTAGATCATTTGTTTTAAGAAAAGCCTGCAAATAAAATGTGACAATAACAAACTCTCCACATAACAGCTGACACGCCGTCACCACAACAACAACCTACTGTTATGTTTTTTACTCAAATAATACAACACATATTTTTATGTTGTTTATTTGCTGTGTTCCATAGCCAACAATATACAAAAGCGAGCTTTCATCACTAGATTGAAAACAAGTGCTTGTGCCTTCTTGTTTTTCTTCTGATCCTGGCCTTAAATGGTTTGGTTTTGCTGAGAGCTGAAGTATATCTGCAGCGGACAGCAATCCCCCACATCAGTAGCTCAGTATTGCCGCAGAGTGTGAATGTAACAATGGAGCCCTCGCTCTGCTGCTGACCAAAAGATGGAGGTGATGATGCTCATGTTAGCTCAGCTCTGCTATCATACCGCTAAGCCCTTGAGCATATGAAGTGGTCACAACGCCCCTCCCCCAGCACACACACAAACTCATTCAAACAAACATGGAGAGATTACATCTGGGCTGGCTACTGTTGGCCTCCTGCTTTGATGAGCCAAGGAGCCAAGAGTCTGGGTGCTGGATTAAGATGACTAAATAGATTCACCCTGGAGGCTAAACTGGTCATCTTTCTCATTTACATTGAGTAGCCTTTTTCACTAAATACGTACATGCTACAGACAATGGTTAAAAACCCACCTTGGAGATTAGTTACCATAAACAAACACAGTCATCTGAGAGGAGACCTTTAACTTTACTTTCCATCAAACCCAAGGAAGCAGTTTAGTCCAAGCATGTTAATAAATTATATCCAAGTTCTAAAAGTAGTATCAATATGATTAGAGTTGAGATGAGTTTGTGTTTCTGAGTTGTTTTAAGTGACACACTCTCACTGTGAGTGGGTGTGTGTGGAAGGGGACACCAAGAAAATCATGCAATGGAACTGCAGATTGATTTACAAAGACACACTGATTATCAGCTCTTCAAATATGCATTAAAAGGGGTAAATATGCGTTTCTTTCACCAAAAATGTATTTCAACTTCAATAGGTCAGATATATCAGAGACTTCCCAGCTACGAAGCAGGAGTTTTACCATTATTCCGTTGCTCTTTTGGCACTTCTTGTTTAATTTGTTTGGCTTCTAATGTGTGTGTTATGTTTTAGTCAAAATCTCCTGATTGAGCAGATTACTATGGGTGTGTATTCTCTTTTTGCTCCATCCGTTTTCTTTTTGTGATGTAGTACCCACATTACGAAGCAAATATAATGTAGCGAAGAAAAGGCAAAAGATGAGACATAAAAGCAAGTGCTAAGCTCCTCACACCTCTTCTGCCCCTGAGCGCAGATTTATGCCTGTCATTGTGCAGGCATTTCACATCGGCATTGTCCCGCTCCAAACCGTTCACAGAACACAAGATGAGTGTTAGACAACACACTTTATGAACTCTACACTTTAGCACCAGCTATGACAGTCTATGCAGGAAACACTGCGCACTGAAAACTATTTAGCACCTCCAAAGCACATTATAATCAAAGTGCAGCAGATTAGAAGTTAAAGTGATGTCAAGTGCATCTAATTGAGAGACAAATTAAGTTGAGTGATTGGCAGATAATAAAGCACTTAAGCTCTACACAAATGTATCCTTAAGGGACAAAGGTTCCGCAGAAAAATGCAGACTCATTCATTGCTCGTTGGGATTACTTGCATTCTGCCTCAAGGCCACCTTCTCATTTCAGCGTCTCAAACATGTGTCTTGCTTTGCTGTTCACTTCATTTCAATTCTGGTTCCTCTGATACTCATGCACTTCTCGGTTACTCAGCGGTGATGTAAGTTTGTTTTGTAACCATGTCTGGCCAGGATAAGTGGCTGCCTGTCTGTGCCATTGGCCCTTTCAATCACCAACAGGTCACACGTTCATATAAATGGATCCCATTGTATTTTGTCTTGTCCTGCTTGATTAAATTATTCAGAGGATTCAGAGTTTCAAAAAGATATTGAAAAAAAATGTTGGAGCAGTTCTTGCCAAGTCTAATTTCTGACAATCAGACAAACCTTGTCATAATGATATCCTCATTAACTATATAACATTTTGGCATAGTTGATGCAGTGAGTCACAGACTGTGATCCTGTAATTTTACAAAGTCAAAATTAATTGTCTTTCAACACACCCACACTAAAGCTGATTTCTTCAATATGTCTTAGCCGTCCTTTTAATATTTCTTGTGCCAAAGTGGCATTTATAAGAAGTAATTATCACACTGTTTGATTTCTATAAATAAACAAATCACACCTTACCCATTGCAACGAAATCATTATTCTCATTACAAAGATGCAGACACATTCCCTGTCTGTAGGTGAGTGTGTCTGTGTAGCAGAGCCATGGTTGGGCCTGAGTGGTTTAGATTCATCCATGGCCCACATTCTTATCCAGGCTGCTCTCTGCCGGTGTGCATGTCTCTGTGTGAGTGTGAGTGCGTGTGTGTGAGTGTGTGTGAGTGTGTGTGTGTGTATGTGTGTGTGTGTGTGTATGTGTGTGTACTGGCAGGAGCCTGGCAGTCAGTGGAGCCACAACTGGCACTGGGCCACCCCAGAACTGCCCACACCCCCTCCCGCCCGCGTCTGAGAGCACAATGGCCGATCCAGTAAAACAATACAGGCCCCGGAACAAGGCCCTCTATACAGCCAGCGACATCCTATCCCTGAAAGAGAAACACTCTAAAACTTAGGCAAATACTAAGCTAATTATTGGACCTCCATTGACAGCACCTACCTACTACTGCACAAGCCTCCAGTGTAAACTTGGACAAACTCTTAAGACAAATTGATTCATTTAATCTTTTATGAGTAAATTAAATACTGCCATAGAACCTTGGTTCAAAAACAAAAATGTGAAACAAAATAAGCTCTCTGACATCCTGTAAGTCTCCACATTATCTTTTTTTATTATGACCACTGTCTATATGCAATATAGGCTTGTTGTTGTTGAAACAGTCATTCATTTATTATAAAATGCTAGTGCATCTTGAGCTGCTTTATCTTTCTCAGTGATTCATTTGTGACAGTGCACCTTGTAATGTTGGTATAAGTTACGTATTCATAATAAAAGGGATAAGGTTTAATGTTCCCCGATTTATCCCTTCAGACATGATATTGTCTGTTGGTGTTATGGAAACATCAAGATACAAACACTGCTCTGCGCTGAATATTTTGGACTATGCAAATTTCCCAGCATGCAAATTTTCCTATAACAGTTACACACTGAGCCTGATAGTTTATGCTGGTTTAAGATGTGCAGTCAGCTTCACAGAGAGCCCCACACACACACTACGCTCTGTCCTGGCCCTGCAGCTCTGACAGGTAAGAGAAGAGCTGAGCAACCTGTCTCTGCAAGTAGAGAAGCATTCCTTATAGTAACCCACACAAACACACAACAGCCACAGCCAGCCCTAAATACCACAATTACACAAGGTTTTTCTAGATAATTTCTTGTCCAGAGAAGAGGGGATATTAGAGGCTATACTTGTAAACACCCCAATTAACTTATTTACTTTGTCTGAATGTAAATATGTGCTTATCACTTGGTAAAATTACTTTCTCTCTGCAAAAAGGCCTCTGCAAAGATTACTTGTCAATTTAGATACTTGTGACTAAGCAGAAATCAATAGCTTGCTTCCTTCAAGCCCTGTAACAAACCCAACTATCTGTGTATTGCCAGATGTAATCTTTCCATAATTATCAAATATACATCACTTCTTGCCTGTTCTTCCCTGGAGCCAGTAGGCTGATCAGAAATGATTGGCACATCAACACATTTATCACACTTACACCATCGGACTTGCCATCACTCCAACATGCACCAAGTTACCACTTATGACACATTACACAGCTGATAAGATCCCCCTGCTGATAACATCACCTTGCCCCGGAAAAGGTCGACAAAAAGTACTTGGAATGGGAAAAGTCATTATTGCACAGTGTAGATGCAGAGAGTTTTTACATGTGGTATTCTGTTTTGGTGGTAAATACAAATCCATGTTTAATTAGTTCCTTATACACGGTGTATTACATGAGGCCTGAATAGGAGGTTGAGGTCATGTTAAAGCAATGTGAACCTGCATACTGCTGACACGTGGAGGTAATTGGAATACTCGAGTGTGTCCTGACCAATCACAGCTGACATGTCACCATGAGAGGTGATGAGCACAAAGGCCCTGGGGCAGAGCTACTTAAACTCTTTACCTTCCCATGTGCGTAGGCCGATGATTAAGAGCCTGAAAAGAGCAACTGTAAGAGCTTCGAATGGAGCAGTCTGAAGGGAACACAAAAGTTCAAATGTTTCAAGATGAGCCTCTGTCTCTTGGCACTTGTATTTTTCATGTCAAATCTTGCCTCATCGCTGACACCACTGAAGGAATGTGAGGAGTGTCTAATATTTGCAATTACAAAACATCATTTCAACAAGACTTATAGCTAATTTGTGAATATTGAGATGCACATGATACTGTCTAACAGACTCTGATAACTGTATACTGTCCTTTATCTCACACCATCTATGAATGAGAATCACTATTTGTGTACTTGTGTGTAGATGTGCAATTGCCTGTCAGAATTGAGATCCTGTCAGGAATTAAGTATTAAATTGAAATCTGCATTTTAATGTGCACAGCCTGCAGCTTTTCCTTCTGTACAGGAACAGTCATGCAGAGCAATTATGCACTTCATGAAGCTTGCTCTCCTAATGATTGTATTTTTGTGTTTATTGTAAATCTTCATCACTTTTGGGATATCAAATCTGATATGTCAGTGTGTGTTTTATATGTTGTTTTACCATGTGTAGGTTTATCATCTTCCTCCCCAAGTTGAAATGAATGAATGAAATTTAAAAATGACTATATAATGTAATGCATGGTCACTTATTTGATAAAAAGAGTTAAAAGATCAATATCTTTGTACCAATCCGCCCATGATTTACTTGCTGCTCTTTACAGTTTGTTTCATATACGAGTTGTGTCACATCATGTTTAGGTCAAAAGAGTCTGAATTACAACTTATCTACTTATCTTATTCAGGTTTACTGAAAGTTTAATAGACAAACTGGCCAAAACACAGCTTATAGTAGCAAAACAAAACGCCCTATTCCTTTTGCCCATCACCTCAGCAACAGAGGAAAGTGGGGATTTGTGTGAGTTGTTGTAACTTCCAGCTGGCGGTCGCTGCTGCTTTGACGTCTCCACAGTTCTGGAGAGCTGGTTCCAACATTACCATGAAAACATCTTTAAATGAAACCCATTATCTTAAATCACAACCTTCCAAACTCTAGTCCC
Organism: Scartelaos histophorus; assembly: GCA_000787155.1. Taxonomy (NCBI): domain Eukaryota; kingdom Metazoa; phylum Chordata; class Actinopteri; order Gobiiformes; family Gobiidae; genus Scartelaos; species Scartelaos histophorus. The sequence continues at coordinate 4,481 of KN490706.1, read as the reverse complement.
ACTGGGCCTTCACCTCTGAGGCAGTTCGGGGTGTCCATTATGGGTCTTGTGCCAGGAGTTAGAGAGGGCATCTATTACAGCTCTGAGGATGTAATGTCCAGATGGCCAGGTGCAACAGAGGAACCTGGTCCTATACCCCAGAACAATCTCATCTTTCATCCTGAAGTTACCTCTGGCCTCCACTGGCCTGGACCTGCTGGATACACCAGACCAGTCAGGCAGAAAGAGAGAGGTCATGGATCTTCAGTATTACAAATATATAGCTGGAGTGTTTTATGTGTGTGTTTTTAAGGACAAGATTTTTATTTTATTGTCCTGTTTTGTTTTGTGTTTTTTGTTTGCTTGTTTTTTTGTATTTTAATGTTGACATAAAGGTATCCGTTATTACCGCAGCCGTATTGACAGACACATAATACAAAACAATACTGTTAAAAACACACCAGAGACACACAGTTCACCACTCAATCAATCTCAGCACTATGATATCCCAAACACACTCACATAAATGTGCACACAACAAACTGTGTTCATGACAAATGAAGGGAGAGCATGCACTCATGGAGTGCACCACATTGCCCTTAGGGGACAGGCCACAAAGTGCACATATAGGATTACCAAAATTGACCCTTCAGTCTTTCCATTGTGGATGTGAAAATCCAATGAGGGGGGCTCTAAGTGGATGCATTCACACAAAGAGTGTGTTCTAGTCTCCACTAATTAAATCTAAACAGCCGCTGACATTGATTTGAGAGACCATAACCCATATGGTCACTGAAGATGTTCGTGGTTAACAAGTGGGATTCCACAGGAGGCCAAAGCATCATACATAATGTAATAAAGTTCAAATAAAGTTAGAACATAAGCCTTGAGCACACAGTGAAGCTGAATGCTTTATTACTGATCATCTCCTGTCAGCTGTGTCACCAATCCATCAGCGTTTACCTCCACCTGCACTTTAACACCAGCTCCCAGTCCAACATACCTGTAGCTTTGTCATGCTATCAGAGTTATGCCTTTCCAAAGCAGGGACCACAATGTCTCTCAGATGCTGAACTAACATGCATCATTGTAACACAATGTTTTAAGTACTTATTTAGATTTAGGAAACGTGTGGAGCTATGACCACATGGAAAGTACAAATACTTCACATTTTGATTTTATGACACCATATAGAATAAACACATTTAAATATTCACATGTTTTGGGGATGTGAGGAGCAGAACAAAACACTAAAACTACAGTAAAAGTTCAGTTTCAGTTTCAGTTGCCACTCCTGTCATTTATGCAACACTATTCGGTTAAACTGTGACCAGGTGGTAAAGTACCCTAACCTGTTCTGTAAAATGCAAAAGTGTTACAAAAAAAAGAGAAACAAAAGCAGATTCAGACGAAAACCAAGGCTATAGTATCTGTATGACAAGTTTATAAGCCATAAATATCAGCCCGCCCCTTTGCACCCTCCGCTGTGGAGAGAGCTGCGAGGCATCAACGTCCGGGTGAAGCAGAGTTCACCGAGGCTTGTTTTCCCTGACTTACATGTTTTATAGAACAGACTTATATATGCTATGATTTATAGGCAAGGTATTACTTTAGTATTTCTCTATAATTACTTATGTTTTACTCTCCTTGAAGTGAGATTTACCAGTAACTACAGAACATGAAGTGGGATGATAAACATGAGCAGCACATGGTAAAAGGACTTGAACTTTTTTAATAAACGTTTTCTGGAAATATTAAGCATGAGTGAAAATGTTTTCTTTTTTTTTCCTTCACAAATTGATGGAATAAAATGGTTGTTTTATGTGTATTATGTCATTATCAGCTATAATTTAGCTGTAACCTGTAACAAAAAAGCTGCCATTGCGCTCTGAAAGGATTCATGAAGTACACTATAGCTAAAGGCATCTATACTAGCAAAATCCTTGGTAATGTTGGTTTTTTTTAACTTTTTCCAAATACTGCATGTTTAATTTACAAATTTTACAAATAATGTAGTGTATATAGTCTATACAACCATCATTTCTTTTCAATTGTGAGCTCGTAATGCCTGTTTGCTTCACTGCTATACGTGTTTCCTTCGCAAATCACAGTCAAAGTCTGAAATGAAACCATAAGACGTTCACCCTTGTGCAATGCTTTCTCTGGAAATGTGGGATTTTAGCCAAAAGTTTGATCTGACTGGTACTGGAAAAGCAAGCAGAGAGAGAGACACCAGTGCCGGTAATTGTCATGGTAAGTGTTAGACAATGGGACTTTGCATTGCGATATAGAGTCTATGGTTAAAACATGTGATTAAGTTTGTGTGATTGCTTTCGGTCCCAAACTTTTCTTTTTCCTCGTGGGGTTGCTGTTTCCTGGAGGTTTCCCCGGCATGTCCAGACGGGCTCGGGCTGGTCTCGGGTAAAACTGGTCATCTGAGTCCTCCGCATGTTCCCCACCTCCAGCTCCCCTTTAGCTCACCTGCCCCGGGGCGCCCTCCCTCCCCCCCCTCCTGTGTGGCGCTGTGTGTAAGAACAGGAGAAACCGCACTCGCAAAACATCACATAAAACAAAGCCCCCACTGTTAAGAGAGTTTGTAAATGAGGAGAGCTTTACGCCAGAGACGCATCGCTGTAAAACTTAACGTAATTCCCAATTTTCAGGTAGTTCTCAAAGTTCAATCTTTGCAACCTCAAATCGACACCTTCCTAAAATAATTGCATACATCATTTTTTTTTTTTTTTTCAGGTTTTGCAGGAAACACAAAAAAACTTCCCCGAAAATTGAAATTAGGAATTTTTTTTGCCTAAGGAAAACTTGAAAAAAGTGACTTAGGCGATTATTTTGTAGAAGGTGACGAAATAATAGTAATTTTTTGCTTATTTTAACAAAGTTTTGAAATGATCACACTATCAGCACATTTTTTTATTTATTTTTTATTTTTTATTTTATTTTGGCGGGTAGGGTTAAGGTTAGGTTAGGGCCTGTGATTCTCTTTTTTCTTTCTATGTCATAATCTGAGATGGGCAAACACAAAAACTCACTGTATTAACAATAATAACTTTAGTCGCCCTCATTTGTACTACTGATGAATTTGTTTTTTTCTTATTTAAAAATATATAGTTGTCAAATTGAGCTTTGGGTGATCCTTCGCGTAGGGATTGCAAACAAGCACGCATATTACAGTCAATATGCGAACACAAGAAGAAGCTTTTTAAGACATTGGAAGAAACAGATTGGTGAATAACAGTGAGTGAAAAGAATAGACGCAGAGGAAAAAGCTAATTTCTGCTGACATGGACGGGCTCATACAGAGGACAGTGAGCCAAAGCAGTGGAGAGTGACTGAGCTACAATAGGAACACAATAGACAGGCTTCTTCCCCAAAGCCTGCCCTCTCTCCATTGGATTTCTCTCCCCCTGACACCCCTGCCAGCCACCAGCACACAACAGCCATGCTCATCCAAGCCGCAATAAGACAACACTAATAAAAGCCAACTTTGGGTGCGAGAAAATAACAACAAAACAGCTTACACTTTGAAATTTTACACTGAACTAGTCAGAGCTAATTCCTTCACTAATGTTTAAGAAGCAACCCTCGCTAACCCTTTTGCATTCTCTCTTCCCCCCCGATCCAGGCCCAACCAGTTTATCCACTGCTGACAATTCAGGGCGGCCGTTGGAGCGAGGCACCTGCCGCTTCCTGGTTCACGGCTGGTGATCGGGAGGCGCTCAGATAAACAAACTATGTCTCGTTTGGTCCGCAT
>KN490705.1:4773-16455 GCA_000787155.1 Scartelaos histophorus | reverse complement strand
CACGACGCTGGGCGGTAACGTGCCCCGGAGGAGAGTGTGTTTGTGGACAGATGAGTGTGGCACAAGTGTAGCTGGGGTGATAGCGACAGCCTGTGACCCCATTTGAGAGCCATATGTACGAGGCACAAGTGGAGCCCCCATATGGTCCGGCATGAACACTGCCCCCTCCAGGCACCGCGGATCAGCCTCATTATGTGAACATGAGAGAGCGGCGTCTGTCACTGCGCTAAAGCATTCACATACAAATTTTACACTGCTGATACTTTGCAGCTGATGTCATCATTTTTCCCTGGATGCTGAAGCTAACTGGAGGCACTGCTCTATCTAAAAGCTTTGTTACTCAGATTAGGCTTTAAAGAATCCATATTAAGATAGTTACTGATCTATAGCGTCGTAGCACTCAAGACCAATCAGGGTCTCAAGACGGTTTTTTACAGTCATAGTCTCGTCTAGACCGCATTTGGACTCAAAGTCTGACTCATGACGAGTGCGATCATGTTTCATTACAGCCGGTAAATGTGCAGAGGCTTCTAAATATTCAATTCAATTCAATTTATTTTTGTATAGCCCAAAATCACAACAACAGTTATCTCGGCGGGCTTCACAAAATTGTTAATTTAGCAAACAGAGATGTCAGAGAATGAAGCAGAATAAGTCATAATTCAAAAATACAGAATGTCCAACAACAAGCAGGCAAATGGATAATTGTCCTAGCATCTCCTGTCCTTAGACCTTTCTTCTTCGGCAAGGAAAAACTCAAAAAAAGAAAACAGTTGGAAAAAATACAAAGAAACCTCGAGGAGAACCACAGTGAAGGAGAGATCCACTCCTATGGACGGACAGGCATAGATGGTCAGGACGGTTATAGGTTAAGGTTATAAGTTTGTAGGCCAAAGCTATCGGCAGAAGGAAACTACTAATCTAACAGGACGAGGACAGATTAATCCAGATGAAGGATGGAGGGTTCCAAATATCACTGCAAAACCAGAAAGAGAATGTAACGGTAAATGTTATGAATTTGAAGCAGTTTTCTGTAAAGTGCCAGTGGAATCTTAAAGTAGGGGTTCTCAAACTGTGGTTGAGGAAGGAAAAAAGGGTTAGGGTCAGATCAAATGGAGATACATTTATAAAACCACAACAAACCATTGATATATATATGTGCCAAAATAACTATAAAATACAAATAAGTGTAGGAAATAATAAAGATAGTTTCCGTTTAGTCTCAGTGGGCCGTGGTCTCAGTTTTAAAACTCTCAGTCTTGTGTCGGTCTCGGTCAAAAACAAACCTGGAGTTGCGTTTTGTTTCATCTGCACATGTTTAACGCACAAACCTGCATATTTAGGCTCCGCTGCGTTTTTAAATTCCCTCCATCTTCATTAGAATCGTTTTGTTGATTTCAGTCCTGGAATTGCCAATGTTTTAGAGGAGGCAGCAACATTTTAACATGGCTTAAAGCATCACAAGAGTCAAATTTTAACCTAACGAAGCACAGATACCGATACCGATATTGAATATTGGTACAGATTTTGTAAAATTAGCTGGATCGTTTATCAGTTTCATGGTCCTGATTAAGCAGATCTTGCGTTTGAGCATTTGAAAGTCGTGACGTGAAGGATAAATAAGTAACTGTGTTTTCAGGAAATAAGTGCAGTTTTCCATCCCTGCACTCGTTATTTGTCGATATTTAAAGTCAAAGTATCTGAATTAGCATCAGGATCGGTTGTAGATTGAAGAACTGACTTAGCTGGAACTACATAAGCTCAAAAATGTGTCGTTTAAACCAATTTAGCATGATTTTCTTGAGGTTTAAATACAAAAATTCAAACATATTTTCATACTAAAGCGAAGACGTCGACCTTTAACGTAAAAAACAAATCAAAATTTAAATTCGACAAGCGATCAAACTTAAAATTTTACAATATTACAAAGAGAACGATATTGAAACGCTCAATTGTACGATTTATTTTAGAGCGTGCAAATTGGTTTTAAGTTCGACCTCTTGTCTGTGACTCTAAATAAAACAGATTTAAATCATTTTTTCACTATAGATTCAGAACAAATAATGAGATGGTTCAACATTTGTAAATCTTGAGTCGAGTTGCACGGCCCTGATCTGAAATTAGGACGTCATCAGATCCGTAAAAAGACGAACACAACCTATTCATTAAAACGTCGGATTATTTATTCATTTTGACTCAAATCTCATCTGATGTAATTACGCGGACAGTTGTTTATCTTCAGATCTGGTGCTGTCCGTTCACTTTCACGCCCTTTAATGATCGGTTTGGAGATTGCACATCTGCGTTTCTCTCGGCGAGGTCACGATCGCAGCCAAGTCGCTCCGTCGGGCTCCAAATGTGTTTATCAGCGCATCATTTTGGTCTAATCCCCGTCTAAAAAAGCTTCGCGCGCTCAAGTTCAGTCGGCGTGATGAAACTCCGGCCATAACGCAGCTGTCTAATTACACCCCGCAAGATCCAACCTGCCGTCTCTGCAGTTTGGGAGCGTCAGGAAAACCACGGAGAAACAAGGAGCACCGGAGCATGGAAAAATTCTGCGTTTTTAAAGAAGACGATATGCAGAATTGACTTTTAACCAGTTAGAGACGCGATTTCCTCGAGGTTTGCTCCACGAGAATGAGAATAGATCAAGAAATAGTGCAAGTTAGTTGAACGTTTTGGTTGATTTTATGTCATTGTGCTGTCGTTTTACATCCTAATTCGGAATAAAAATGAATTCCGCTTTAAAAAGACCATGTAAACACTTAATTCCTAATGATAAACTTTTATTCCGCTTAAAAGTCGTTCGGCTCGTTGGGTCGTTCTTCTGACGTGATGACGCTCTGCAAAAAGGCAAAATCTCAATTCAGAATGATTATTTCCATGTAAACTCGAAGGAGAATCATTTAAATCTGATCTATTTATTTCAGGATAATTTATTTCAGAATTAAAAACACTGCTATGCATCTCGTGGAATGTACTTTTAACACTTCTAACCCTTTTTTTTGTCAGAAACTAAACAGATAAATGAATAAATCTCACAAGATCATTTGCCTTGAAGTTGGAAAAGTCTAAAAAAGACCATGTAAACACTTAATTCCTAATGATTATTCAGAATTAAACTTTATTCTGATTTAAGTGGGCGGTTTATTCAGATTTTAAAGCCGATTTAATTTATTCCGCGATCATGTAAACTTTTATTCCGCTTAAAAAATAAGTCGTTCGGCTCGTTGGGTCGTTCTTCTGACGCGATGACGCTCTGCAAAAAGGCAAAATCTCAATTCAGAATGATTATTTCCATGTAAACTCGAAGGAGAATCATTTAAATCTGATCTATTTAATTCAGGATGATTTATTTCGGAATTAAAAACACTGCTATGCATCTCGTGGAATGTACTTTTAACACTTCTAACCCTTTTTTTGTCAGAAATTAAACAGATAAATGAATAAATCTCACAAGATCATTTGCCTTGAAGTTGGAAAAGTCTAAAAAAGTGACCATCATTAATCCATTCACCAAAGTGGTCTTCTCTGAGTTCTCCATTGGTGTGTTTTTTCTAACCTGTGAACCTGATCGCCGTAAATGCCCGTCCAGACTGACCAATCCGTCCTCGAGTGAACCGTCCCGGCGAAGAGAGACTGTTGTGGCCATCGCGTCGAAAATTAGCGAAGCCATTTGAACTCAAAATTGATTAGAATCAGAAAATGAGCCATTCCTCGCCAAAGCTTCGGCACTTTTGTTGAATTATTGAAGTACATTATTAAATGAAACAGACTCAATGGGACATAAAACATTCGCTTATAGATCAAATCCTGTGGGAGATATTAGCGCGCTGGACGTAAATCTAAGCGCCGTCAGCTGGAACGCCAAGAAACAGAATTTTCCACAAATGTTGCATCTACAAACTTTAACTTTATAATTGCACTGTGTAACTTTCTGGTGGAGGGTTCACCGCGTCAGTTTACAAGTCAGATCTGTGCAGAAGTGAGCTCCCTCTTTGTAGCGATGCGTGTTTTTGGAAGTACTTTTGAGCACTAAACCAACATCGTCTGCTAATTTATGAATCAAACTTAACATTCTTACATGTTTTTATCATACAGCTATGATCCCTAAACATTTTACAGTTTATTTTAAAACCCATGCAGAGATTCATAAACAGAAAACTCGTCAAAATCGTAGTTTTCATGTTCCAAAATGTGTCAGATCAGCTCAGTTTTGCTCCCAGAGAGTTTTGAGGTTTGATATTTCATGATAATGTTTGATAATCATTCAGTTATTGGATATTTCATTGCATTTTAATCCATGTATTTAATCTAAGGTGGTAAATGTCATTTTCTATAGTAATGCACAGCTATAATGCTCAATTTTAATGTATTCATAAGGTGGATGCTTTAATTTAATTTTAATTTTTTTTTGCTTCAATTCCGCACCTTTTATTTGTGTTTTTTTTAAATCTAGCGATTTTAATCCATGTATTTAATCTAAGGTGGTAAATGTCATTTTCTATAGTAATGCACAGCTATAATGCTCAATGTTAATGTGTTCATAAGGACGCTTTAATTTTAAATTTTTAAATTTTTATCTATTTTTCCTTCATTCCGCACCTTTTTTTTTTTTAAATCTAGCTAACTGCATAATAACTAACTGTATAATTGAATAAATGCAGCACAGATGAGTTAAATGCCATACTGTGAAACCTTTTAGGCAAAGCAACATATCGATCACCATGGAAACTAATGGCGCACCCTCTATAATAATACATTTTATTTCTTTCGGGACACTCAAAGGCAACATAAACCAGATAAATACTATTAAAACACACAGTTAAAATAGCATGATGTATTTGTGCTTAGTATTGTATTTTTATGAGTATTTATTGTTTAGTATGTACGTGTTATCCCAACACACAGTAATCCAAGATGCACTCTCAGCAAAACAGCGATGCAAACCCGAGCTAACCGAGGGACGGGAGTGAACCGGAGCGTGAAACTAGTGCATCTTTGTCTTTTCTTTGCGCGCCGAGTCCGCCGAGGGGAACGGGCGGGTCTCAGGACGGCCATTTTGAGAGGCTGAACAGAGGAAGCTGCCTGTACCAATAATAGATGTGTTTGTAGCTGCTTAAGGGAACGAATGGCGTGTGCAGGGGCCGCCTGTGTGCGACTGTGACAGGTGCAGCGGCTCAGAAGGGACAGGTGCATTCTGGGATACGCACCACCCAGCGAGGAAGTCGTTTTAATGAGGTTTTAACATGATAGGAATTGCTGCCTTCAGTCGTAAAGTTGTAACTAAAGTGGGTCAGGCTCGGTGAAAATAGTTCTCAAATTGGATAAAGCATTAAACTGTTTTAGACATACAGAAAAACGTATGTGCGCTTAAATTTTCTGCTATTTTTCAGCTGTTTTCTGATTATCTTATACTGTTTTCTCATCAAAAACAGACCTGGAGTTGTGTTTTGTTTCATTTACACATGTTTAACACAAAAACTCTGCATATTCAGGCCATTTCTACTCTCAAAAGGAAAATACAGGAAGTGCTCCACTGTGTTTTAAAACTCTCTACACTTCATGAGAATCATCTGGATAATTTCAGACCTGTTATTTCCAATCGCTCTTAAACTAGAGATAAAAAGCTGTTAACTTGAAGTATAAACGCTCCATGACATCACAAGGTGGAACAGAGCGTTTTGAGCTTTAGACAGACTAATAATAAAGTGTTACTGAATGAAACAAAACACAACTTCAGGTCTGTTTTTGATGAGGAAACAACATTATAACATGATTTAAAGCCAATTTTTAAAGTCAATTTTGATCTTTACCTGTGTAACTTTTCTTTTGCCATTGCCATCTGCTTTTCATACCAGGTTAGTATTTTTAGAAATGAATTATTAATACACTTAACTGAACAGATTGTAGGTGAGGAAAATGGTACAAAAGTACAAAAGTACAAAATGAATCCAACAAGGTTCCCACTCCTTTTTTCATGACTTTTTCATGACCTAAAGTGAATTTTTTGTGACTTTACAGCACCTGCATGTGTAGAATTTAGCTTTACTTTTAGAGCTAAATATGAAACGTGAACCCTTTCCACTCACCTTACGGTTTTATAGTTTTTTTTTTAATACATTCAAAATACTGTCAGTGCATTTATTGAATTTTTTTAACAAAAGACCTTATTGTGTTTGTCCTGCAGTGTTTCCCACAGAACATTTGTTAGTCCAGGTGTGTGGGGGGTTCAGAGACATGTGAAAATAATTGGAAATAACAGAATGCTGTAGTTGCGTGAAAGAGATACTAAAATTCCATAACTTTTCCAAAACTTTCACTGAATTTACAAAATTCCATGACTTCTCCAGGTCTGGAAAATTACATTTTCAATTTTCATGACTTTTCCAGGATTTTCATAACTGTGGGAACCCTCATTCGAGTTTTTTAAAGCCACTGTGTCTGATTTGTCTTCAAAAACAGACTTAATTCACTTTAAATGGTTTGCAAAGGTCCAAAGTTATTCCTCACTTACTTTACGCTTTTGGAGCATCCTAATTATTCAGTGCAATGAGTTTATAAAGGCTTTTCACAACTTTCACAGCAGATTTTGCCATCACAGTTATGCTAACAAATAAAAATACACAAAAAAACACTTTATATACACTTTTTATGATATCTAGAGCTGCGTATATAGTATATCTGTATTGGGGCAAGAGTCAGAATTGGCTCAGAAACATGGGGAAAGTAGTATCGTCGCGCTATTTTCCCCTTTTAAAGCACAATGACTTCACTTCATTGAGTTCAAACATGTTTAAACCACAGATCATCCCCGCTGCACCCATTGTCTTCTTTCCACCGCAAAAACCCAACGGAATAAAATCCCGTAGGTGAACACAGAGTTCCTTAAGTTCACGGTGCACTGGGAGCGTGTGAAGAGGCGCAACGGCCGCTGGGAACACAGACAATAGGCTCAAAGGCACAATGGCAGAGGTGGAAAGGGAACGGCGCTCTTATTTACCGCCATCGCTTTAGCCGGGGTTATTATTATCGCCAGAACGCAGTGTCCACAAGGCTGAAGGAAGAAGCACTCGTCAGGATTTTTTTCTCCCGCTGAACTTTTGAACAAAATGTAGTTCAATTTCAGACCGTTGATTCCCCGCTAAGACAATTAGAGGCAGAACATTTACGACACCATTTGGAGTTTTGTCGAGTTTTGTTTTTAGGCAAATTCTCAAAATGCCTAAAAGTTAGATGCAAATATGTAGCTATAACAATGAAAATAAACTGGAAACTGCCTGACGTTAAAGACGAGGCATTTGATCGACTTAAAAAATCATGAGAAATACACGAAAAACTGGGTTAAAATATTTCAGAGTTGTTTTTAACGCAAAAAAGCGTTATTTTAACTATTTGAAAGTTTGAGTTCAGGTTATTTTCACAGCTAATATTCCAGAGACCAGTGTGTCGTAGCGCTAATGCTTACAACCGCTGGCATGCTAACCGTTCACCTCCTGATTCCAAGAAAACCTCAAGAGCAGCGGCTGTCTCACAGACCTGACCCGTAACTTCACCTGCTGACATTATTTCCGAAGACAGAACACAGTGTCAGTGAGTTTGAAGAAAGAACCACGTGCCAGATTTGACTTTTTTGCACAAAATTTGGTTCAATTTCAGTTTGTTGATTCACCGTAAACACAATTGAAGGAGAGATTTTATATATTATTTCGAATTTTGTTTTAAGGGAAATTCACACTGCATAAAAGTTGAAGAAAGTATTTCAAAGACGTAAAAACAACTTCAAGAGGCGAACTATGCAGCTTTTCTAGTGAAAGACGTACATTTACTTGGAAATGTTGAGACGTTTTGAGCTTAAATGGTTTTGTCATTCAATTCAGATCATTAATTTGCTCGAAAATGCACGGATGATGCAGAAAGCCACTTCAGACAAGTTTCTGATGAGGAAATGAGGGGGTTTAAATCAACAGGAATGTGCTTTAAGACACAATAGCAAACCTCATTCAAAGGACACAAAGCAATGACGATATCTCTTAGAAAAGTAAAACACAAAAAACACAAAAAACACCTCCATACTCTATTCAGAACTTCAATGACAAACCAGTGGAGGCCTACAGACCGTTGGAGAGCTTATGGCACAAAGCCTCTACAGCTAAGCTCAGGAGATCCTTGGAGTTTTTTATTCTCAGGAGAAATTAATGTCACGCCGCACAACAATTTGCTGATGTATGAACCGCTTTTGTGTTTGTTTACCGGAGTGTTGAGTCGACTTGATTAATATACACGCCTTTGTCCTACATGCAAAATCACTTTTCCTTTTCCCATTTGGATTGGAGAGGAAAACGCAACAATAAGCACCATTAGCTCCAATCAAGCTCCCCACAACAGCCGACCCCGGAATACACAAACGAAAATGAAATCGGGAGAGGAATCACAAGTGTTTATTCACATTTTTGACCATTTATATCATTTAATATTGCGCTATTTTCTAATCATGTTTCCTCTTCACAAACATACTGTACCTGGAGATCTTCTATCTTGAACAAAAGGTAAGAAGGTAAGCTTGAAAACTACCACAGACTAATAATAATAGTCAAACGTATGAATGAAACAAAACACTCGAGGTTTGTTTTTGACGTTATAACGTGCCTAAAAGCCCACAAGAGTTAATTTTGTGTAATATAGGACCATTAAGGGGGCATTATCACGTGTATCAATGGAAAAGTTACCGCTTTCTCAGGAATGTTCCACAGCCTGGCATTAAACTCAAGAGGAAATTGAGCAAGGGTATTTATAAATCTATGGGAATTGCAAGATATGTTAAAATAATGACCCACAAATGCTGAATTTTATTATTTCTTTTTGTTTGTTTGTTTTTTTATATAGTGTTTGGCTCCATAGACTTACCATATTAAAGCTCTTTAAAGTCCTACACATGGATCTATAATAAAAACTGGATAAGACATAATGCCTCTGCCAAGAACAACTAGTGGATGCTCCAGGTACTGCAGCTCCCAGGAGCTTGGACCCAGAAAGAATTTTCCCATAGAACGCAAAGCATTTTTGGGGAATTCAAACTGCCTGGGTTCAGCTATCAGGGCATCCACAACTTCAACATAAACATTTAGTTTTTTTAAAAATCCTCAAAGCGCCTAAAAATGAGCTTTGTAAGACTTAAGGCTGCCACACACTATAGGAGAATTTGCCCGATTTTGGCTGCGATTTCTTCTTTCTTCTCTGCAATGCTACGATAACAGCCGATAAAACAGAGCGTCGGGGCAGAGGTTTGATGGAAACAGAAAGAACCAAGGTACTAACTCAGGATAAAGCGAAAATAAAGACTTTTTTACTCACCTCTTATAAATTTCAAGTGTTAGGATTAGGGTTAGCATCTCATCCACATTATCCATAGAAACTGTCCGCAAATGACATCCAGTCCACAAAACTGAAAACTGGTCGAGGTGAAGCTGCAGATTAGCGACAGTGACTCTACTTCCTGTGGACTTTATCCCCAAATTTTTATGCTTTAAAAATCATGTATCTGAAGTATTGCACCACATTTCACAAATATAATAACAAAGTTTTGACTTTGAACACTTCAGAGTCTCAGAGCGTGTGGTTTTACTGTCGACAGGAAACAGCTGATGGCATCGAACTCACAACTTTATATCCTGTGGTCCGCAGACAGATCCCGCGGCAGGATTTGAGATCGGAGATTTTAAGTCACATAAGATTCCTCTCGTGTCTGTGGTGTGCTTTTTTTGTCGCACATTTAAAAATAATTTAAGACCAAAAACTCCTGTAGTGTGTAGCATATTAAAGTGAGTGTGAAAGAGAAATGTAGTTTTAGAACCATGCGCCAATGAGAACAGGACACTGACAATACGACATCATCTTAGATTCACCTTCCAGATTTGACTATAGTTCTATGGTCCTGCATAACCAAAAATATAATACTCCCTACAACAGAAGCATAAGCACCAAATCAGACTGGACTAGAATGGACAACGTCAGCAGAAAGTCTTGAGGATTCACATCTCTGGCTCCTCACTCACGCCTCATCTTCCTTTTGGATTCAGAAAAATGAATAAGGATAAAACATAAGATTCAATATTTGTGTCATTAATTTTGGTATTTTCCTTCCAGAACCGTGAATCTCCCACAGAGTCTCCATCACACGAACACAACGCGTTCATTTCAAGGACGCCAACCGTACAACACCACCATTAGCGCCAATCAGACTCCCAAACACAACTCTCGCGCTCCCACATGCTAACCCAACATCGCTAACATCCAGCCCGTGATGAGAGGCAAACTTCCACGAGGGGGGCTGACTATATATACGTACATATCTTTGTCTGTTTGTCGCTCTCGATGGGGAGCTATGTTATGTGACAGTCATACCCGGCCTTGGATCTCTGCAGTGCGCCTTCACAGCAGGGTGAGCCACTAATGGCGGGATGAATAGAACAAATGAATGCCATCATTACAACTTCCAGCATCGCGGCGGGAGACACCAGACGCCGACGGAAATCAAAATAAACATCTTTCCTCGTTACAACTTTCACTTCGCTTCGAGGTTCCCCCGGATTAAAAGGCAAAGGTGGTGTAGACTTAAAAGCGCCAATGCATATGGAAGAAGCTCAGATGTTGCGTAAATGACGGTGAAGTGGTTGAAGGGGTAAGGAGAGTCACTTAAGAAAGAAAGAAAGAAAGAAAGAAAGAGGTGGAATAGAGCAGGAGGAGAAAGATTTGAAAAGAGTGGAGTGGAAGACAGTGGGAAACTTGTAACTTTCCTGGTGGAGGGTCCGTCCAATGCTTTTCTTTATGGAGAAGTTCAAGTGTCAGTTGCCACGTTTACAAGCTTTAATTCCGAATAAAATGTAAACACTTGATTCCTAATAAAAATGATTATTCGGAATTAAACTTAATTCCAAAGTAAGTGGGTGGTTTATTCCGATTTTAAAGCCAAATGAATTTATTCCACCATCATGTAAACGTTTCTTCTTCTTCTTCAAAATAATTCCGGTCGTTCAGTGCATCCTCGTTACGTCCTCCAGGCTGGTTTCCCAAGCGCTAGTTTTACAAGCCGGCGTCCGAAATTCACATTAAAGGGTCAGAAAACAGAAAAGTGGAGTCATAAAAGAGGATGTTTAAGACTGGAGGCTCGTCATTCCCGTCGTGAAGCTCGGGAATGACTTTGTGCTGAAGTGTAACGGCGCACAAGGGCAAACGGAGCTTAAAGGTGAAGTTTAAAGGTGCTCGGATTTGCTGTTAATTATAAAATATTTGCAGACAGAGCTGTTTAATGTCATACTGCGGAACATTCCGACATATCTACAGAAACAAACAGGTGAAGGAACCTCCACTTAAGTAATACAATATCCATAAACTAGTTAAATTAGGAGTTTGGGAACCTCCAGAGCAAAATAAAAAGGTTAGTTTTAGTATTCAGGTATTTTCATATATTTCACAACTTTCTGAGGAACCCTAACAGCAACTAGCATGCTACCAGCGCATTTACTATGAATAGCTATTGTTAGATGGAGGCGTTGTAGACTTAAAAGCTCCAGTGTGTATCGAAGAAGCTCAGATGTTACGCAAATGGCGGAAAAGTGGTTGAACGGGTAAAGAGAGTCACTTAGGGCTGGAGAGAGGGAACGAAAGAGCTGGAATCGACGG
>KN490702.1:1412-16711 GCA_000787155.1 Scartelaos histophorus | reverse complement strand
ACATATTTTTTTCCTGAAAAAAAAAAAAAAAAAAGAGAGAGAGAGAAACAAAACTGATCCTGTTATGTAGCTGTTTTCTCTCTCTGAAGTAACAATAGAACACTTTTGTATAAACAAACATTATGAGACTTTCTGGTCCAACTATGACCTGTAAATAGTCAAATTACATCAGTTTAAATTTCCAACCAGGATATCAGTTGAAGTCATACTTTGCCGTTCCAGTAAAATGTTCAGCATCAGTGCCAATATCTGATACCTGTATCAGAACGGTGCATCTCTAACATGAATCACTTGTATATCAGTGGTACAGAAAAATTAAATCCAGGTATTGTTCAATCCTAATCCTAAATCACAGTCAAACTAGCTAACAAGATCCTGATAATTGAAAATAAAATTTGTTCAAAATCAAATTGTAATGTTTAAGAATTAAAAGAGATTTTCTTTTCCCAAATTGGTGTATGCAAGATGATGTGTTTCTTGCTCCTGTTTTTGTCACTGGTGGATGTATTTATATCGTGCTCATGAGTAACTTTGTGCTCAGATTGACTCAGTGCTGGATATCAGTCAGCCGGCGTATGGGCAGCTGCAGAAGTGGAAGGGCACAGACTGCGCCAATGACGAGGTTTCCGCGGTAACGCAGTTCACACAGAGGCCCTGGGAGAGTCGGCCCACACGCATGCTCCTACTGCAGGTCCCACTCTCACACACCACACCAAGCACAGTGACAACAGAGTCAAATATTCTATTAAATACAATTTAACTAATCAGTGTAATAAGTATCGCAATGGAAATATTGATAGTTTGCAGCTGATGTCATCAACATTCCCTGGGGGTTTGATGCTTACTGTAAGCACTGCTCTGCCACAATCTGATCATAAAGAGTTGGCTTTTTTGGAACTAAAACATGTGCTTCAAACAAATCTTTCACATAAAATTGCAGTCACAATTAGTCACTCTCACCTCTCACCAGCGTTCATGATCACCTAAACAAG
This sequence comes from Scartelaos histophorus, assembly GCA_000787155.1. NCBI lineage: Eukaryota > Metazoa > Chordata > Actinopteri > Gobiiformes > Gobiidae > Scartelaos > Scartelaos histophorus. Next base: position 15,719 of record KN490702.1, on the reverse strand, counting down.
ACCATGAACACTCATGTAGGTCACAGGCTCCTGAAAATATGCTGTCTAATCCATTTTGTATTTTTTATTAGAACATTTTTGATAGTGTTTGCTAATGTGTGCGTTCACCATGGAAACTTCTGTTATGTTGTTTCTTCATCAAAAACATACCTTGAGTTGTGTTTTGTTTCATTCACACGTTTAACACACAAAGTTCTTCTCTCAGATAGAAAACGCTCTGTCATTTGTAATACAGAAGTGCTCCACTGTGTTTTTAAATTCCATACACCACTTCGCTAGAACCATATGGATAATTTCAGCCCTACAATTGGCAATCTCTATTGAACAAAAGGTCAAAGGAGCTGTTAACTTTAAAACTACAACTATTCGCAAGGTAGAACAGATCATTTTGAGGTTTGAAGATGTAGAGAGATAATAAAAGCTACTCAAACATATGTGAATGAACTCCAGGTCTATTTTTGATAAGGTAACAACATTCTAACACGGCTAAAAGCTCTCAAGAGTCAATTTTGCATAATAGAGGACCAAATTTATCCCAAAGTCAAATAATTTTTTCTTCTTTTTTAAAATCTGAAGTACAGAGTATACAAGAAGCCCATATGCAACTGTTCATAACAAAAGACTCACATTATGCTTCAGTTTTCAAGTATTTGTTGAAAGCAAAGATTTGGATTGCTGTTCTCTGAATCACACAGTATTGTACGCTGAAGTGAGAGCATAAAAAAGAGTAAATTGCTGGAATATAAGGCACAGACTGTAATTTTCACCTTAAGTAATGCGCTTGTCAGTGGTCGGTGGTTGCTTAAGAATAGACCCGTGTTGCTTAGAAACATACCAATGACTTTGTTCCCCATTTTTCACTCATTCTTTGACAATTTGAGAGTGGTCCGTGCGGTTTAAACCCACAGGAAGCAAAGGTTTTAAAGGACACCGTCTCCACTCCGAAAAAGATAAAATACAGCGGCTCATATGGAGAGTTTGAGATGGAGTTTGATTTATATGAGTACTTATATAGTTCGTAGGTGTGAATGATTTCAGTTTCCAATTTGAAACTAAATATTATGTCTTTTGAAAGGGCAAAAGTCCTCAAAAAGCGTGTGGTTCGTGCTGTTTTAACCCTCTTCACAAAGACAAAACTACAGCACTGTATATAGGCGGAATGATCTATATGTGTGCTTATGTATTACACAGGTTTGACGGATTTCATTTTCCAATTTGAAACTCAATATTGTGTCTTTAGAATGGGCAAAACTCCTCAAAATATTAAAAGATACCTGCTCCACTCTACAAAGACAAAATACAGCAGTTTATATGGAAAGTTTTAGATAGAGTTTGAGCTAAATGTGCGTAATTTGAAACTAAAGATTGTGTCTTTTTAATAGTCAAAAGCCCTCAAAATGTTAAAGGACATCAGCTCCACTCCGCAAATACAAACTACTGCATTTAATAAAGACCGTTTGATCTATAAGTGTGTGCATGTATCATCTGAATAATCGGAAGTCCTCAAGAAGAGAGTGGTTCGTGCGGTTAAAACCCACGGGAAGGTTTCAAAGGACACCGCCTTCACTCCACAAATATAAAATACAGCGGTTTATACATCTTCCCATAACAAATAGCATGTCACAGTAATTACTATATCGTTCGGCATGTCGAAGCTGGCACAGTATTTTTTGGGTCATTATTTATCATGTGTACACTTTCATTAACCTCTATGATTCACTGGAGATGCAAACTAACAAGTAAGTGTTTCATTCTGGTATTTATTTATTGATTTTTTTTTATTATTTTTTTCAACATTGTACAGTTAGAATCACTTTTGTGGGTTAAATCTGATCTTGGGTTTTTGTGTCAGTGTCATAAATTAGTTTCAGTATCATAATTTATCATCTTTAAACCTCAGCAATGTAAATGACAAATTTGTTATCATGACAGTTCTAATAACAAAAACTATGTGTCCACCTTGTTCCACAGGTGACAGATGGAGTCCAGAACATGGAGGCCATGGAGTACAAGCCCATCTCTGCCCTCAGCACCTCGCTCAGGTCAGAAACTACACACCTGTTACTTCGAACAATCTGGAAATGTGTCTATCCTCTTTACAGAAGCATATTGTGATAACTTTTAATATTTGTTTTAAAGAAGACCTTTCCTGCAAAACTGACTTTATTTCCTTTTCTTTTGGTACAACTGGTATGGACAGCACTTAGTTGTGATGACGTTTAAGGCGATGTCAGGTCCCATTGGGCATCACACTTTTCTAATGTGGAAGTCAGTGGACATGTTTCTTTTACTACTTTTACGATTTAAAATGTGCAAGTTCTAACATAATTATCCACAGGTATCATAGGTTAGATTCAGAGATCAAGATTCAGCAGTAAATTTCGAAAGGCACTGTGCCAGATTTTTATGTCTTAAAAACCATGAAAATTGTATTGTTTGCTGTTGGAAGTTCTGTTGCATTGATAATAGCGTCTCACTCACTTCTGCAGTCCAACTATGGTCCACACTTTTATATTTGTACTTCTGTATGAGCCTCTCTCCCTGTGTGTCTGTCCAGGCCTGGAGTGAAGCTGCGGTTACAGGGAGACATCATGTGCAGACTGGGGATGATGCTGCTGGGACCCACCAACGTGAAACTGCTCGGAGGAGAGGTGGACGACCTGGTGGACAGAAACAGTCAGGTACATGGGCTTTTTCCTGCTCTGGTCTTAAAGCGCTAAACGTGCTATTGAATAAATGCGAGTTTAAAGGTTTTATATGATGTAAAATTGACTCTTGTGAGCTTTTAGGTATGTTATGTTACCTCCTTAATGTTGTGTTTTGTTTCATTCACACATTTTTAAGTAATACTTTATTATTAGGGTTAGGGTTAGGATTATCTGTTTACATCTCCAAAGCTCAAAATGCTCTGTTCCACCTTGTGATGTCATGTAGTGGTAGTTTTCAAGGTACAAGCTGCCCTTTGCTTAGTAGAGATTGGCAATTCCAGGGTGAAACTGTCCAAATGATTCAGTGAAAGTGTATAGTGTACAGAAAAACACAGTAGAGTACTTCCTGTATTATCACATGACATCATAAGATGGAGCAGAGTGGTTTCAGTTTGAAAGAAGAACACAGTCTAAATATGTGTGCAGGGTTGAGATGTTAAACATGTTCAAATGAAACAAAACACGACTCCTGATATGTCTGTGATGAGGTAACACCACTCTTACGTGACTTAAAGATCACTAGTCAATTTCATGTAATATAGGACCTTTAATAATGTCAAAATACTGTATCCTTTAAGGGGAGGTTGTTGTGTCGAACCCTGGGTCTCCCTGAAGAGGAGGAGCCACAGCCAGAGAACGAGGCCCCGCCCCCTGCACAACAAGGTAACAGCACCGCTCTGTTATGGGGAATTATTCACAAATCATTGTTCAGTTATTTTTTTCTTAAAGTCACAACCAAAAAATGTATTCTAGGCCTAATATAGGTCTAATATTAAAGAACACCTATTGTGTTTTAGTATTTGTATCTGGCTCTAATCTATGACTCTCATGCGTCATTATGGTATCATTTGAATATTTTAAATCACAATATTCATCTAAAACAACTGAATAAAGGAAAACTGCGGTGGCCACTGGGAGCTGATGTGCCGTAAACATCATCACAACACAGAGCCGTGCATCTCTCTGCTCCCCCAATGGAGCTGTAAATCACACTCATTTTTTTAAACATTTGCTCCAAAATGACTATATGGTGCTGCCAAATCCTACATGTATCACGATTAAGAAAAGAGAATTGGAGAACGTAAAGTAAATACGTCACACGTGTTCTAGGCTTTTCAGCACTACCAGTGCACGTCTAAAGGAAATTGCCAATTGAAGATTGCTCAAACATGCATAAATTACTTAAAATACAGCTTCACATGAGTAAATGATGAGAGGAAACAACTGTAATATAATTAAAAATAGATTTTGCTTTAATTAAAAATGTAAAAATATCTGAAATGAGCACAGAGTAGAATTGGGCACAATTTTAAAATAAAAAGAAATGTGTTAATTAATAAAACGAGTACCTCAGTTTTGATCACAAATTACTCTCTCAGCTCAGAAAGTTCAAGACTGTGTCCCAAAAGCTGTCTTAGTTGTCTTACTATTGTTCTAAAAATAACTCAAGTTTATTATTTGGTTAAACCATTAATTCAAATATTTTTTTAAACACTGTGCTTATTAAATCCTCCTCCTACTCTCACCTGCTCTCCTGACTACTATTTCATGGGACGATAATACGGTATATTAAGAATTTGATTTCAGATGGAGGGCTTATACAACTACAGTTGTTGAATCTTTCTCTTTAGCCTTACCATATTAGTCTTATGTATTATTATTTGTTATCTTATTTATACTGACAGAGAAGACTTTGCAGTTTGTGTCAGTTTTTGTTTCACAGTGGTGAGTGGTTAGCATTCATGCTTCACAGCAATAAGGTTCCGTTCAATCCACCTTTCTGTGTGGAGTTTGCAATCGTCCAGCTAAGGTCGTCCTGACCAAGACTATCCACAAGAGCCCGGAGATGGATCCCTGTGTGCGCTATGTGCTGCCCACTCCTCCTGAGGAAATGCCATTGAAGGATGCAGAGGACAAATTTCCCCATGAGGACAATAAAATGTACCTTACCAAACGTGTATAGGCCCAGCAAATACAGAGATATTAACCATAAACCAGATCAACAAATCTGCAATTTCTACCTTAGAATTCCTACCCGTTCTATCTCAAAAATGTTGAATGCCCTCTTTAAATATGTGGGGGTTTTTTTTCTCATTTTAGACGGCCAGGCTTTGGAGGACTTGGACGATCAGGAGCTGTTGGCCAGTCTGGAGGCTCAGGAGCAGAGGCAGGGGCAGAGGGGGGAGAGACTGCCCCATGGTCCGGCATCTCTCCCTGACAGCGCTTATGGTTCTCTGTTTGAAAGCACTCAGTCATCTGGTGGCTCTGCAGCCTGGATCCTCGGCTCCACAGCCTCCTCCAGGTGGGTGGCTGGTAAAGTGACGCTTTGACATTTTAATGCTGCAACTCCACATGGAAAATAATATAGCTTGACATTTTGAATAGAAGAATAATGTTTATCTCAAGCAAAAATAACACAAGAAAAGAACAAGCTTTAAATGCTTTTGAATGCTAGTTGGGGACTTTTGTCAGAAGTGCAGGAACAAGCTTCTACAAAATGAGAAAAAGTGAGCAGAGAGAGGACTGTGAGGATTGTGCAACAACTGCAAATCAAATATATTTCATGTATTTTGAGCAATATCTGTATTTTATTACCAAAATTTATTTAACAATGATTTAGCGCTGGATGTTTACGGCATATTTAGACTTGATCCACAAAGGAAATTATTTGGATATGGGAGGATGGTAAGATAAGATAAGTAGCAACAAATAAAATATAGAACTATACATAAATACACATAGGGTTATCTCTTACATAAAGGTGAGTTGCTGTACACTTGTGTGGAGTATGGTATGAATGTAATCCTGAATCTCTCACTGTTTGAGCAGAGCTGTAGAAGCCTGTTGGAGAATGAGCTCCTCTTTCTCTCTTTTTTGGCTCAAAATTAGAATTAATTGATGCAAATTTTACAAAAACATCACACAGACACTCTAACAAATAAGAATGTAGTAATAGTTTAAAATGTGGGGATTTTATGTTTGGAGATTTCAGAAATCATCCAGGGATAAAATTTAAAAAAAAAATGCATTGTGCAACTTTCCTATTGGAGGATCCATTACCTGCTTATCTCCATGGAGACGTTATTGCTTTGCCTGGGCTGTTCCATGGTGTGACATTTAACACCCCTATAGAGCATTTGTTCATTACAGGTGTTTCTGTTCCCCAAAAATCAATAATTCTCTCAGTGGATAGGGTTGCCTCTCCATAGATCTGACCTATAATGTGCTATATAGTTTTCTCACTCCCAAATCAAATTAAACAACTATACGTCAATATTTTGCATACCCTAAATTATCAATAGTCTCATCCTTTGCCCATGTCTAATTGCAATTGTAACGTAATAAAATGTCTTAACTATTAATACTTATTCAATGAAGCATCTGTTTCCCTAGAAATTTTGGCATCTGGTATTATTTTTTATATTTTCTGACACCTCACTTTAATAGTATAGAAAAACAGCACAGTATTTGGTTCCGCGGAAATAAGAAGAAAGCATTTAAGATTATGATGGTAAATTAGCCTCATTTAAAGTATGGCCTCATTTTAGACAACAGGCAGTACCTTGTCATTTTTCTTTATTGAATTTGATCATATGTAATGAATGCGTTAGGGGCAATGTAATATAATGTTTGTTTGTCATTATTGCCTTATCAACTATGGTAATGTCCCCTCAACAGAAATAGCACGATGCCAGTCTATACTGATAGTGTAATTTCAAATCAATTTATAAACAGCAGAAGAAACTCATCATACCAAACCCTATGCACACAGTTAAACTGCTATTTTAATGCTTAATTTGATCTTATTTGTGACAGTTCATATTTTGCATTATATTTAAAGGTCCTAAATTACGCAAAATTGAACTTTAAGTCGTGTTATTTTGTATTTTGTTTGTCTCAAAAACATATCTGAAGTTGTGTTTTGTTTCATTTACACGGGAGTAATCCTGCATTATTCGTCTGTCTACATCTCCAAAGCTGAAAATGCTCTGTTCCACCTTGTGATAAAAACACATGAAGCACTTCCTGTATTACCACATGACATCACAAGGTGGAACAGAGTGTTTTCAGTTGAGGAGAAGAACCTAAATATGCTTTATTTGTGTGTTAAACGTGTGAATGAAACAAAATACAATTCCAGGTATGTTTGTGATGAGGAAACAACATTATAACATAAATCAGAAAATAACGTAATACCGACTTTTTTGCGAAAAATTTGCACGCAGGTTACATACAGTTTTTTTTAAAGCGCTGTTTTAAAGTCTTAAAAATGTGAAAAACCGAAGTAGTTCATTTTAAACATTTTGCAGTGGTCCAAACTTCTTCCTCCCTTACCTTATTTTGACCTCAAGAGCTGCAGAACAGGACAAATTTTGCTCAAATATTGTGTACAGGCCCTTGAACTGCTAATATTTTTCCGCATTTATTTTGACAGAAGTGAAGGGTCCACCTCCTCTCTCCGAAACAGCGTTCTTCAAAACAGCAGAGCAGGAGGTTCAGACTGGGATCATCGCCATGGCAACCGACAGGAAGTCCCACCCGCTCGTGACCCGCCTACGCAGGACCACAACATGGCCGACGAGGACTTTCCAGATGAGGATTTTGACGACTTCCCACTGGATGAACTGGATAGCGTCATTCTGCAAGATCCAGGGGCCACCCAAGCTCAAAACGTACCCCAAAACGTACCCCAAAACGTACCCCAAAACGTACCCCAAAATGTACCCCAAAATGTACCCCAAAATGTACCCCAAAATGTACCCCAAAACCCAGCCATAACTGCCCCAAATCCCAGCGATGATTTTATGGATGAAGACTTGGATTTTATTGAGGAAATAGAAGCAGCTAGTTCTATTAGCCAACCTATCTCGAGCAATACAGGACAAAATGTTGCTAATGCTATCTCGCTAACCTCTCCTCCATTCACATATATTTGCCTATTGGATAATTTACGAAACAAAAGTACATCTGGCAAAATTGAAATCGTAGTGAAAGCATTTATCGTGACGTTATTGGGAAAACTATCGAGCAGCGATGGCGTTTGGAAAGTCGGGGCTACGATTTCGGACGGTACGGGGTATTTGGACGTTGAGTTGTCGGACGAGGTTTTGCGAGGCCTGCTCGGGTTTTCCGTGGAGGAGAAGGCGGTTTTAAAAAGGGACCAGGCCCGGAAAGGGGAGCTGGAATCTGGGATGCGGAGGTGCCAGGAGGGGCTGGTGGACATGTGCTGCGTAATGACCGTACGTGTGGAGCTAGGGGGCGCTAAACATGTAGTGACCAAGGCTGAACCAGTGAAAGAGCGGGATCTACAAGCGCTGGAGGCGAGGGTCAAAGCTAACAAGTAGTGTTTTAACAAAATAAAAGTTTTCATTTTTGATTTTGACACTAAGGGATAAACTTTTCAGATGTTTGACCAGGTATTAATCCCTGGTCCAATGAGTGATGAGTGATTTTAGTATGTTGTGAGTTTTAAAGTTTGCCTAATAAAGCTGTTCAAAGTAATTTTAATAAAGATTTTGAAAAGCTGTTAATTCAGAACTGTTCATTTCATAATATTTTTTGTATAGTATTGCTTCCGTTACTTAAAGCTACCGTCTGTAATTAGAGCGGCCGTCCCTCGATGCTCTACGTAACCGTCGGTTAGTGCCGCCGCTTTGTCCTGACAGAAGAAGACCACGGAGCACAAGGCCAGGTGAGTGGGCATGTTTTTTATTTAGCTTTTTATTGAACTGAAAACCAATAACCAAGTGACAATGACAGGTTACAAAACATCTTCAAATTATTTCATTTAATGTTACAAAAACTCAAAAAAAAATTTCAGTACTTCGAAAAAAGGCTTAATATACTGTTTTTGTAATTGTGAGTGATTCTTTTAGCATTGATTATTACAATAGTAGTCAATTAGTATTTGTGTTTCAAATAACAACGATATTGATTATTTGAATATTGATATTTTTGCTATTTTGGTGGAGCCCCCAGATATTTTCAGTCTCTACCAAAACAGTTTTACCTTGGGGACATTTTCAGTTTGAAGATAAAGTGAACAGATATGATGTATGTATAAACCGCACACACTGGCATGGCTAACTCGCTAGTTGTTGCGTTATAAGCAGGAAGTGAGAATGGGCTCCATCGTCATTTTGGTCTTAAAATATTTGTATTAACTCTCTCTATATGATCCTGGGATTTTTATTTCTCTATTTTGTCCATAAATCAATTCCTATTCCTACCATGGACCTGGCTTCAAATTTCCTCCTATAACTGTAAGCCTCGATGAGCTTCATTTGACTGGAGCCACTCTCCCTTAGTCCACTTCTGTGTACAGTCTATATGTCCGTTTTTCTAATTGTGATTTTTCTGCATTGCGATGATGTTAAGATTTGCAATTTCTGTTTTAATAATAAGATTCTGTTCAAAATTCACATTTTAAACACGTTCAGAAAACTGACAAAGGCTGAAATCTGACCTGACAAACTAATAAAAGAATCACATTTCAGAACATAAAATTCATCCTGCAGCCCTACAGTGCACTGATCTGAGCCGAATCTCAGTCTTTGTTGAGTTTCTTTGAGCATTGTGCGTTACATAAACCCTATCTCTGTCCTAAACACCTGTATTGATTTTCCTTTTGCTTCTCCACATTTCTTCCTCTCTGCAGTAAACATGAACCCACCACAAAATGCAGTGACTTCAGTAGAAACACTTTTTTTTTTTCTGTAATTGTTGACTTTGCCCAGAGCTCTGAACACCTGTGGAGGTCTAAAAGCATTCGCCTCTCCTCTGTTCACTGCTGTTTTATTTTAAGAAAAGAAATGTCACTTTTTGCTTTGATAGATGAAACGTATGTCTAAGTAAACAGCTCCAAGATCTCAAATACATTTCTTTGAATTGGTCCCTTCTAATTAGACAGGTTTCAAAATGATGAAATTCACATTAGTGCAACTCTCTACTTGAAGTATTGTTTTGGTCCTCTTCTAGTCCTGGTTTAGTCTTGGTCAAGTCCTGGTTTAGGTCAGGGGATAGTCCTATAGTCTATAGTTTTAATGAAGTACAGAAATATTAGGTATTTGAATCCTTTCACAATCCAAGTCACAAATCTGCGTGTTCTGCATATGTATTTTTTTAAGTGAATGGGGAGAACCTCAGTGTATAGAGCAGCACGCCATGTAGAAAGTAGAATTTAATCTATTTTTTTAAGCTCAAGGGGGGGTAGGGTGAGTATTCTGTTCAAAATACACAGAAAACATACATTTGTTGTTGTTTTTATGCTTTTACCATGAGCATAAGTGTGTCCCCGAGACAGTCTCATTTGAAGAAGCCCAGAAACCCTGTCTGGTCTTTCCCTGTGACACACACTTCGCCCGTGCTGCAGATCTCCTACTCAAGCTGTCACTGCGCTCGTCCTTCTGGTGATGTGGTTCTGTGTTTTTCCTGATCGTACAAACCTAAACGCTGATGTGTGCGGCGTGTGTGGGACCTAAAACTGTAACTTGCCCTGATGGCTTGATGGAGTCTGCTCTCTAACTCCACGGAGAAAGATCAGTTTAATGTCACACTGTGGGACATCATGCAAGCTAAAACAATACAGGTGGGACACATTCTACCCAAAAAGTTACATAGTACACTTTTAACCTGGATTAACAAGACTTTATAAGACTAAACCAGCAGGCCTGAAGCAGGACTGAGCTGTGGCAGGGCTAGAACAAGAATAACAGACTTGTAAATGGCAAGAGTACCCTTTTCAAACTATTGGCATGTGTGAAATCTTTACCTTAGAAACCAGTCACTCCTCCTCTGGTTAAATGTCATGTAGGCTTATCTTCAGCACCTCTCCAAGTATTAAACCGAGCCCTTCTTTAGGACTGCAGTTAAATCAAAATCATAATAGGAATGGATAAAATTGACAAATCACAAATGCTGCAATTTTTGAAGTACCATAATTTACCCAAACAACAAAATCTCCTGAGTTATTCTGCAGAAAAACTGTAGTTTAGATCTGTGCAAACTGTACTTTTACCTTGTGTCGAATGGAATGATGGAATGTAGACCTGATCCATGTATTAGACATAGCCCTAGTTTCACCTCAGGCCAAACAGAATGTGTGATTTAGGTTTGGTAACACAACCATCTGTTTTATGTTAACGAGAAAACCTGTTCATTCATTAGCCTCCTCCTCCTGCCCACACAGAGGCATGCATTACCGTATGGGGACGTTGGGTATGGGAGATAATTTGTTTCATCAGAATCTGAATTTTAAATGCTGTTGAATTTCTCACTTTGAATATTTTAACTCTCAAAAAACATGTTTGAGCTAAATTTGTTCTGAATTTCAATTGCTGATGTATTTGTATATACATTTTCAACACGTTTAAAGGTGCATTGTGTAATGTTTCTGGTCAAAGATCTGTCAGAGGTTGTTGCTTTGTCTGGAATGTTTCACAGGATGGCATTAAACCTTTCTGTCTTCATCGAGACAAGTCAGATCTGTGGCATTTGAGCTTTAAACCACCTGTAATTGAATAAATGTAGAAAAAAGGGCTGTTTAATGAAGCAGAGCAATGTCATATCCTTAAAAACAAAGAGGTAACCGACTCCCAACCAAAAGTTACACAATGCACCTTTAAAATAAATAAATTAATAAATACACACTTTTTAACCTTATTAAATATTCAACACAAATATTTCTTATTTTACAGAAAAAAATCTCTCTCCCGTACATTCTGGTTATTATAATGGTTAATTTTACACTAAATTTTAAAGTTAAATTGGAGGAGTTGAAAATATATGTACAGAATATTTAAAATGTTTTGAGTTTTTTTCTTGAATTTTTAAACATGCTGTGGGACTTTTCTGGTAGAATGTACTGCCTGCTTGTCTCCATGGTGATGTTAATGTTTGCCTAGAATGTCCCACAGTATAGCACTAAACCTATAAGTCTGCACGCATAAGCCGGTGACACATCAACTAAGTCTCAACCATGTACCGTATATATAAATGGACATAGCTAACCCGCTAGCCGCCGCAATCTATACAGGAAGTGTTCATGGGTTTGCTTCTGGCTCCATCGACTCCAGCTCCTGTTCACTTTGTATTGAAAAACTGTCACCTCTCTCTGTAAGTGTTGCCATCAGAGACTCGTCATTTCGTTCTTAAAATGTTCCTATTAATCTCTTCTACCTTTTATTTCACTATTTTGTCCGTAAATCAAGATCATTAATAACAAATTAGTCGTTAGCATCAGGTTTGATTGAGTTGCTAAGCGCCAACACCACTGGTTTATCAAGTTACCTTCAATAGCCTCGGTCTGGACTGGCTCTTCCAAATATGAAACTGGCTCCAAATTAGTTCCTGTAACATTGGCCTCTGTGAGCTTCATTTGACTGCACCTGTAACAGAATAAATGCATGTTTTCCTATTGGTTACACTTTGCCATGAGATATCCAAAAAGAAAAGTCACAAATGTTGAACCTGAGTACACAGCAAAAACTGGAGCGTAAACATTTCAGAGTTGATTTTAACACAAAAAAGTGTTATTTTAACTATTTAAATGTTAAATGGGGATTTGAGTTGGGGTTATTTGAGTTGATATAGTTGAATTTCCCTTAGTGTTAATTTGGCACCTCCCACCCACCACTTCAAACTTTCGAGTGAGAACACCAGTGAACTAGTTTCCCTTAGTGTTAATTTGGCACCTCCCACCCACCACTTCAAACTTTCGAGTGAGAACACCAGTTTGAACTAGTTTTGTACATAATTTCATCTTAAATTAACTAAAAAGAACTAAACTAAACTAACTAAAAATGTTATAAAAACAAACAAACCCTCTGTGTGTTGTTTAGCTAAATAGGATAACCCTACAAAGTATTATACATTTACTCTCAAAATGTTAATATCACTTTTGATTTTGGGGTTAAACAGGAACTTTTGTCCAATGTTAATTCATGTTAAATTAACTCTAGAACAGATTGGACTCATATAAACCCTGAGAAAATGTTCAAATTGATTCCGTGAGAGTCACTTTTAACGCTCCACTTTTTGCTGTGTGCACAATGTGAAAACCAAGCAGGTGACGCGCCCTCTCGTAGAAAAGTTCCGCAGTGTCCCTTTAATATGGCACAAACCGCTTGAACCCGCTGCATTGTACCGGGCTCCGCAGACCGAGCAGAACATTGTACAAACCCAAGGAGGACTCGTTCTCTGATTGTTGTAATGAATTGGTAGCCTCTGCATTCACTCGCCTCATCTATTATGTCTGATAGAATATCCAAGGGCAGCGCTCGCCCAAGCGCCCCCCAGAGAGGAGCCCGGGGAGGGGCCACGTGGAGCTTCGTGAGACCAGGATTTCTTTAGCTAGCTGGAAATCTCCCCCACGTTATCGTACTGTTTTTGTACAATATATTGAAATAAAATAGTTAGCGAAGGTCTTATAATTTAGTTGGAACATTCATAGCGGTAAGTGCTCGATGGCTAATTTTATCTTTCATTTCAAAGCGGGAAATAAGGTGGATATGTGCTCAGGGTTAACCAGACAAGCTAACAGCGAGTGGTAATAAAGTTGTAATGTGTGATAAAGATGGGAGCTTTGAAAAATCGGCCACTCTGAAATATTTTTTTATTTTATTTCACTAGAATCCTAATTTAATTTCAGGTGAAGGGAAAGGAAGACAAGTGTTCCATTATGATTCAATATAAAAGGAAGGGGATGCACTACATGTCTGTGCTCGTCTCCGTGCAGATGCTACTGCCTTGCCTGGAATGTTCCACAGTATGGCGTTAAGTATATCTATCTCCATGGCAACGAGCATATGACACTAGCTGAAAATAGATGGGTTTTTTTTCATAATTACTGTGTTAATTGCACTGAAAAAGCAAGAACATGTGTTACTATGAGAGGGCTTGCATCACCATAGACCTGACTCTTATTTTACCTACAGTATGTCAGTAGTACACTGTGTAACAACTTGCCCTAATACAATAAAGGAAATGAGATGTTCCACAATATGGCATTAGCTCCATGAAGACTGTTCTAAAGGAGTAGAAAAATACATATTGTACCTTTTTTAAATATTTATTGTTTTTGTAATTAAAAATGTTTTTCAGATTATTTCACAACATTCTATAGGCTGATAATATTTAAAAAGTAATTTGAGTTTTGTTGTAATGCAGTGAGTTCTTGAGTCACAAATCGAAATGATCAGATTCGATATTTGTGCTTTTACTTTTCTCGTCTCTTCGCCCCAAGTCTGGACCCCTGCTCAAAGAGGATCGAGTTTTGAGACTAGTTTTAGTATCGGTGAGTGTCTGGTTTTCGATACTTATGACGATCTTATAGAGTAACACACGAGACATACACTCACCCTCTCTCTCACACTCACATACACACCCTCTTGCTCTCGCACACTCTGGCGCACACATTCACACATACACTCATTCTCTCTCTCACACACTCTCTCGCTCTCTCTTTCTCGCACACACACAGTCTCTCTTGCACACACTCACACACTTTCTTTCTCTCTCACGCACACACACCTCCTCTTTCACTCACATACACACTCTTTTTCACACAATCTCTCTCTCACACACACACACACACACACAC
>KN490701.1:2078-16977 GCA_000787155.1 Scartelaos histophorus | reverse complement strand
GAGAGAGAGAGGGGCTGGGGGAGGAGGGGTGCGCCGCCCTGACGTCACCGCGGACAGGTGCCTCATCTGTGCGTAACTCAAACATCTTTTATCGCGATGTGGCGCATAAATGATTAAACATAAGGAAGGACTCTGAAGTAGACCTAATACTTTATACTGATTTAATCTTTATTTGAGACATTATGAGGTCACGCCTATGGCCATAAGAGGGAGCTATTTGTAAAGTTAGAACCGACTGCCCAAAACATTACAGGCGGGGAAATATATCGTCATCTTCCTAAAATAATCGCCTAAATCACTTTTTGCCTAAGTTTACTTTGCCATAATTTATGCCATAATTTCAATTTTTGGGGGGAGTTTTTTGTGTTTCCTGAAAAACCTGAAAAAATTACTTATGCGATTATTTTAGGAAGGTGTCGATATGAAAATACAAACTAATAAAACCATAAAAAATCATTATACATTTTAAAAGAGAACAGTAATAAAAAAAATATATATTCTTTTAACCATGTGCATGAACTAAATAGAACTTTTTTGAGCCAGTATTTGAACATTGTCCGATAACAATTCAAGAGCTTTTGTAAAGTAGATAATGCTTTAAATAGAAATATTTAGATTATTCAGGCTATACATGGCCAGATTGGTAAAAACAAACAAACAAACAAAAAAAACATTTAATTCCACCCTTGTCGTTCCAAAAAGTATTCATGAGACATGTGCGCCCCCTTGTGGATAATGTCAGTACCACGATCCCCTTCTTTCCCAAGTGATTTCTGTAGTACTTCATACTTTTACTTGCGTGTCTATCTTTATAAGTATCTGGTATCAGTTTGTAGAGGAATGTGACCCAGTATAAAGGACTCAAAAGATGATTGTTGCTTCCTGACCACATGATTGAAACGCATGGTGACAATTTCAAGCCTTTTGAGTCCAGTTTCTCACAGACCAATAGGAAGGCCTCATCACCACTTGATCTGTCTTTGGCTTTGTACAAGATTGATTTGACTTTATTGCTACTTTGCTTTGAGGAGAAGCAGATATGGCAAGGTAAATATATATTTTCAACCATGCTCGCATAAATGTAGAATTATTATTAACTTGCTTTTAAAATTGCAGAAATGTTGGTTGGACCCTGATGCCTGTTTTGCTTTTTATGGGTGTGGCAGATGCAATGGATCCTTTAACAGACCTGAGTATGTAAATGTATATGAAATACCGTATACTAATTTTGAATGTAAAATGCAGATGTTTAACTTTACATATCATTTCTACAAAACAGAAAACATTGCAGGAAAGTTGGTCATCTATCAAATGGATGGGAATGCCACGTATGTGAGAGACACAGGGGAGCTGGCTTCATATATTCCCACCGAAACTATGTTTGAACTGTTTGATCCTCAGAAGAATTTTACTAACACCAAGTTCTCCTACACGTGGGACTTAGGAAATGGGTAAAGTCATGTTCTTGTTGTTTTTTTGTAAATTTAAGTTACAATATTTCTTTGTAAAGATTGATTTTGTTTCTATTGCAGAGAAGTGATTCAGGGGACAGAGCCAGTAGTGAGGTATCATTATGCAGCATCAGGAAACTACACACTCAAGCTTAAAGTCGGAGTCAGTGTGAATCAAACTGCGCCACAAGTGACTGGGGTTTATTCGATGGATGTGACGGTGCTTGGTATGACATGTTTGCTATTTCCTTTTCATCAGTGCTATGTATCAAAACCATTTAGACTCTACATATATTGTATATGCAGTATTTATTCCAGATTGAAAGTACCATGAAGTCTATTTACTGAGTGACAAAAAGTGCAACTTGTCCACTACTTTTCAGTGTTCAAGACCTAGGCCTTCTTCAGTTGTACACGTGTGACATTCTTAAGGCTTATTAAGAAATATTTAAAATGTGTCTCTTTCTCTAAAGACAACAAAATCCATTTAAAGGAGAATTTACAATCAAAATTTGACAGTGATTTTCTTTTTATCACAGTTGCCAAAATGCACTTTTTATTTGTTTCTTTAGATGCCATCAAACATATTGAGCTGAAGGGGCCTTCTGACTATGAAGTTTCTCAGAACAGCAGTTTGGCTGTTCATGTAGATGGCAGGTAGGCAGCCAAAATATTAACCTATTTTTTATAGAAGACTATTCACAGTCCTGCCATCCTTTTCAAATATTTTAAATGCAAAAATGCAATAATTCATTATAATTACATAAGCGAGAAATTTAAAATTCAAACTGACTGACCTAATACTAAATGTAATTTCTTGCTATAGTCCCCCCATGTGGGTGTGTTGGCGCTTCCTGCCTAACTGTGTCCCTGATCCGAATGGCGGCTGCACTCTGACCATGCTGTATGAGAACACCCTTTGGCTCAACCACACCTTCACCTCTACTGGGGTGCATTGCCTGGACATCAGTGTTCGCAACGATATCAGCAAACTGCAGACCTCCTTCAGCTTGTTTGTCAAGAGGAACAGTGAGTCCACACAGCCGTCCTACAGCACACCCGAGGCACTTTGACTAAGCAGGAAGATGAAAAGAGAAGGATCAGAAAGCACATGATGGTTACTGCATTCACACCGTATCATTAGTCTAAATAACTTATTAGAATAACTGACCTGAACATTTCTCTGAGTGATAAGCAGAATGAAACAATTTTGAGAATAAGTTGTATCAAGCTTTCAAAACATAAAAACTAAGCAGTTTACATAATAGATCTTGATGTGTGACATTGTGTGACATGTGATATCTTTAATCATCCCAAAATGCGGAATATTCAAACTAGACATTTCTCTGAAAACAAAAATGAATAATGAAACAATTGCATCGCACACTCAGACAGCCGATGTCCAAAAGTTTTTTTAATAAATCAATAACGTTTCGGCAAAAAGCCTTCATCAGATCATTTTTCTTGCCTAGGACCACTGTACACAAACTAGTTGCCAACCCAGCTGCTCATATCCCTCACCACCTCTCCAAAGAGTTTTGGTGTGCGTTTTGTGTTCTTTTTTGATTTTTCTAAAACAACCAAGTTTTATTTGAAGAAAATACTGCTATTTTTAGAGAAAGAATTCATGTCTACAGCATGACATAACATGTGATCATATCAAAGCTTATTCCCACGTGTTAAGTGAACAGTAGAACCAATAGATTGTTTGTGTTATATATTGTATCCATAAAAGTGACTGTGCTAGTTTCCAAGTAATATTTAGAAAGGTTAGTTCCACTTCAGTCTGAGTGAACAGTGAAAATCAAGGAATTCAGGCATGTCTGAGACCAGGAGGCTGACTGGGCTGGATGTTGCTGTGCTCAATTGATTGCACTCAGGTCATGTAACATACAGCAAAACACTCTAGACACTTTGAACATGGGTTACTTTTATTCTAAGAAAATTTTTTATTCAGATGTAACATGAAATGGCTTTAATAGTAAAAAACAAACAAACAAACAAACAAACAAACTGACTAACAAACAAACAAA
This sequence comes from Scartelaos histophorus, assembly GCA_000787155.1. Taxonomy (NCBI): domain Eukaryota; kingdom Metazoa; phylum Chordata; class Actinopteri; order Gobiiformes; family Gobiidae; genus Scartelaos; species Scartelaos histophorus. The sequence goes on along the minus strand of KN490701.1, from coordinate 13,493 downwards.
CAAACAAACAAACAAACAAACAAAGCATGGAACAAGCCTCAAATTGAGATTTACAAACAGTATTTATTTGTGGGTAAAGTAAAGTACACAGATAAAAGTATTTGGACAGTGTCCCTTTCATGTACAACTACTACAGATCATGTGATGTATCTCACATGGCATTAAAAATAACCCTTCACTGAAGGTTTGACTGGGATAAACCGATGACCTCTTTACCCCACATCACCTGTTATGTACAGGCCTAATTCTTCCGTTTAGAGTTGTGCCCACACAGGAGAAAACCCAATCAGCTCTCACAATAGAAAACCTCTTTGGCCGACTGTGGTTTCAAATGTTGTCATAGTCAAAACAAGGGCTTCATATGTTTCTTGTGTGTTTGCAGGTAATGCTCACATGATATTTATCATGGCCTGTGCTGCCATCCTTGTGGCCACTTTCTCTTTCATCGCAGTCATTGCCTGTCGCCCTCGCCGTCTTACCAGAACACCGGTACTATTTACAAGCTGTATAAATCTGTGTGTTAATCATTTAGATTATTTAAAAGAGAGAAAGAGAGAATGTTAAATGTTGTAAAATAGAAAATAATATTTATGAAAACTAAATAATAAAAATAACAAACTATTTATTCATAAGCACTATTTCAGGTTTACAGATACTGTACATGAGGATATTATATCAAATTTATTCTATTCCATACAATTTAAATTTGTTTTTGTGTATCTTTTGTAGCTGGCAACCTCCAGTAATGCCATCTTCCTGAAGGGCCAGGACCCTGAGACTCAGAGCCGGATCATGTTTAACTTCTTCAACACGGGCAAAGAGGAAAAACAACCTCTACTTTTCCAGTTAGGATCCCAGTATTCCTCATAGTTTTAAGATACACTGGTATGAACCATTCAAAGTTATCATATTATAGTAGTGTCATAATATGTCTTCCAAAATATTATGTCTTCCAATGTATTACTGTATCTATTTAACTGATATTGGCGTATTGTGTGTTGTTAATAGTGTCGCAGAGCTTTAAGGTTCATTATGTAACTTTTATGGTGGAGGATCTGTCACTTTTGTGTCTCTTTGGTGATGTTTTTGCATTGTGTGGAATATTAAAACTTTTCTCCTTGAAGACACTCAGGAGATGCCTTCAACTTCCATTTCAGATCAGTGGAGAGGTGACCCCACTCACATAAGCGTGCATCAACACCTGTAACTGAAATAAAATAGATTTTGAAATGATTGATACGTTTAATGCCATACTGTGGAACATTCCATGGAAATGAATGACATCTTAGAGAGTCAGCCAGGATGTGCATCTACTCACATACTGCAACTTTAAGTAAGCATCACCTGTGTATGCCTCAAGAAAACATGTGACTGCAATCAATAAATAAATCACTAAGCTCCGTCTGACATTCAAATGCACTCATAATAAATTCATTGTCTTGGTGAAGGTCACATTAAAAACAATGACAACACAAGCGCACTGTGACTAGAGGAGGCTGTTGACTTATTTATGATCATTAACAATCATATGGCAGCTCAGGTCAAGGAGCTGTGGCTTAGCTGAACTTCAAGGTGTGTAACTTTTCTAGTGGAGGAGCTATCAGCTGCTTACCTGCTCTTACTTTGGCTGAAATGTTGTACAGTATGGCATTAAACATATCTATCTGCATGGAGACAAACATTTCCAAGGTATTTCTTTTGGCAATACCAGACACCTGTAATTTAATAAACTGAAGATAAGCTACCGTAAAAAAAAAAGAAAACACAACACAAACATGCAAAAACAACAACCAAAAGTTACATGCACCTTTAAGGTTGAGGGTTTTTTTTAATTTGCACTTTTTAACAAGCTGGAATTATGTTTGTTTTTTAATGTTTCACCTTTTTTCAAATATGATAATAGTATATGAATATTTGCTCACTATTTGTACTTTGTAATTCCATGCAACTTTGATAAATATATACTTTTACTTTTTTAAATTTTCAATCAAACTAAATCAAAATCAGTTTATTTCTTCCCGATGGGCACATAGAGCAGTAAAATTCAATAATAACAAAAAAACTCAAGCAAATTTTCAGTACAGCTCAACAGGTCAGATCACCAGAGAAGAGTAGCAGCCCTCAGGACAAAAGTGTTACTCCTCTGTGTTGTGCAGCGTCACAGCAGTGTCCAGGAGGAGTCAGGTGAACTCTGCAGACATAACCATTGTTGTAAACTAGTCTGTAGCATTTCAGAGCTATAGCTGCCTAGTATAACTATCTCCAAGCAGGGTCACCAGGGATACAAGACAAACAAACTGCTCAGAGCACACAATAGTCATTAACTTCTGTCCTTTGAACTGCACAAGCTGCACTTCTTAGCTCATCAATATCCCCAAATATAAAGTTAAAATCTAACAGTTTAAAAACTGTCCATCATGACCATGGCAACCATCAGACCTTTTAGGAACCTTTACTTGAATATAGACAATATTATGATTTTTTCTTAGCAAAACACAAAGTAAAATGTATACTTTTCAAGTTAGACACATGTATTTTTAATTCATATCTTACCTGACAAACTTTAAACAACCCATAATGTCTTTGAGCTGTCACCAGTGCATGTGTATGTGGTGCGTCTAGCAGATCGTTAAAGAGAGTCTGTGCTCTGTTTGAGATGCCATAGTGTTATTAATATTAGTTTGTCACGACTTGGTTGATGAATAGCAGCTGTCGCATAAGCAGTGGGGAGTGGGCTCTGCTAAAGGAACAGCAATGACCTTGGACTCCATCTTAAGAGTTGCCATGTTTTTTCACATTCTGTACTGGAACTGAATGCAGACATAGCCTAGAGTAAGTTGAAATGGTGTTTTATACTGTTTAACTTATATAAAAACAAACATGAAAAACAAATTTTCTTTATATCCTCACTAAATAGCACTTTCTGACATCATACTATAGTCCTTCTTGAGCAATCTATTTTATAGTGTAAGAGTACTTTTACTGGAGTACAGGTATACTCTTACTACTTTTCCCACTGTGAGTAAATCTAAATAAAAGTGGCAAAACCATTGACAATATTAAATGACTTGAAGATTTGTGTTTCCTTCAGATAAGATTTATCATTTCTGTTTGTCCTTTGAATATGTATTAATATTTTGTCCTTTAAATTACATTAACTTAAAATTATAAATCAGATGTCATGCCCAAACAGTAGTTTCCCAAAATACTTTGACTTTTTCACTCTAACTTTTTAATTTCTTGTGCCAAGATGTTGTGGATATGATTCTTAGTATTGTTCTGAAGTAACTTCTTAGTTGAGTACTCGAGGATTCTACCCATCTCTGTCTACACATAATGAAAGGGTTTTGTTTATGTATACCTGTACCTATAGGTTTTACACATTGCCTGTATTACAAACTTTACTTATTGTCTTCTGAAAATAAATAATGTAAAAAGTCCTATAGAAATGTGTGTTCAGAACCGATGTGTTATTACCAATGGTACAATGCTTTTAAAATGCTTCGTATTGGCTGACATGGGGGAGCGGCAGCAGACCAAGGTTTTATTTCCACATTGAATTGGTTTCTTTGGTGTCAGGTCTACAGTCCAAAACACTTTTTCAGTTCCATTTATATCTGTCAAATATAAAATATGTACTAAAACCTGTATTCAACATTTTTACTTTTTAGCATTGCAAGAATTACATTTCAGACAGGTTAGGCTTATTACTAATACTGTATGATGCACTTTCAAATAAAAATGTATATTTCACTATATTACACTGAGCCTTCACTTCAGTATACTTAGTTTTATAGCCATGAAATACACTAGCAATCTAACTGAATGCACTGGATGAATCATTTGCGCCAGTGTTTTTTCTCTTAATGTTGGAGGTGTCAGTCTGAAGGCGTATGTGTGATGTCATGGACGACCTTTGACCTCTCAGATGTGCTAAGCGTTGCTAATGCCGCCCTGGACACCTGTTGTGTTGCCCTGCACAGTGTCCAGTCTGACCGCTTCTGTCAGTCACGTCAGGGCCCCTATGATTGTGAGACAGTCTGCCATATGCCCACAGTCAGAGCAGCTATGGTAATTCTCAAATCTTAAATCCAGCTTAAATTCAATACAATATTAAATCAGAACACATTGCAGCACATGTTTATTGGCGTTGCTTTTTTTCACATTTCTGGGCACTTAAATGTACATAAGAAGGCCACAAAAAGACATATGTGATTAAAAAACAACCCAAAAAAATCACATAAAATTTAAGACAAGTTTTGTCAAGTTCACACAATTTACACCAATATGCTATAAAAGAATGTATGTTTATCTAACTATATACATACAAAAATCAGATGTAGCTGTGTAACTGCACATACAGTATTGCCTTATGTACAGTACTTTCTCTAAATATTCTGCATTAATTCCTTCAGCAATTAGGCCCCACCATACAAGCTGTCCTCTCCCCACTAGGTCAATGCAGTTCAACAGAAATGCAATGCTCCATTCAGTCAATTGATGTGCATCACAATTGGTCCATTATCACACGTTCTCTTTTCAGCTGCTCCCACTGTATAGTATAATCTGTTCTATTCGATTTCACATTCTGTGGCCATGACCAATCTATGTACATTTGTATTTCTGTCTCTCATTAATATTAGAGAAACCATTTGCAAGCCACAGCTTTAAGCAGTAACGCCACAATGTTACACCGTGTTCATAATGTAAAGGCAATGCATTATGTACAATTACTTTAATATACAATAGGCTGTGCTAATGTACAAGCTGAGATAAAGGGATGTTTAGCTCCCTTAAAGGTACACTGTGTCATTTTTCTGGTGGAGGCCCTGCTAGCTGCTTGTCTCCATGGAGATGTTACTGCTTTGCCCAGAATGTTCCACAGCATTAAACATATCTGAATACGCACAAGCAGGTGACATTACCACGTAACAGGCCCAACCTATAGAGAACTGACCTCACGCACTGTAAAAATGCATGTTGATAAGATTTTGTTGTTCGATACAAAGATATAACATCTTCATGGAGACGAATGGGTGGCAAACCCAAACCCCTCGCTATAAAAGTTACACTGTGAAGTTTAAAGAGTTATTTGTTAAATCAGAATAGGGCCATTTATTGATAGTGACATTAAGCCCATTTACGGTTAAGACCCATAGAGCCATAGTCATAACATTAGTGCAGACCTGTAATCTTTTCCTCCCACACAGCACGCTTTAGCTCATCACGTGTCCACTACTGCGTGAGGAGAAGCGAGCAGACAGACAGAGGGCCTATGAGTGGGTGGGCTTTTGAACAAGGTGAATACTTTATCCTTGAGGGGCTTAAAGGATAGTTCTTTTCTCAAGTAAAAGCTATTATAATTGTCAGCATTTTGTCTGACAGTTTGCACTTGGGTGTCCAGATTCTTCTAAGCAAGGCAGATCACATTTTATAACACGAAAGAAAATAGAATGAACAACTACTCTGCAATCTGCTAATATTACAACCCATTCACGTGAAGATAGAAGGGTTTCTTGTTATTATTTTAAATTCTCTAAATGAATTACAACATTTTGACATTGGAGAATTTTTTTGTTTTTTGCAGAATAAAATGGTGAAATTGTGAAAAATTAGGACTGTTGCCACTGTTAACAACGGTAGATCTTTTGAAGGATGAAAAGTCCTCAAAATGTTGCCTATAACAAGAAGCTGAATAGAATGGAACATCTGACTATAGATTGAGTACTAACATTAGCAGAGAGCAATGTACTACTTTAAGCATTGGGAAGTCTCTCCTGACACATCTCCAGAGGTCTTTTGAATGCCCCTCTCCCAAACACCTCCACATTACTGGCCAGCCACGAGATGATGTTCCCAGGAAGGTAGGTGCTGCAGTTGGCCATAGACTGGATCTCGGATGGTTTAAGGACGCGGTCCCAGATGTTGACCTGACTCAGCTCCCCCACGAAGGCCTGTCCAGCATCGAACCGGCCCCCCACCACATCCTGTAAGTGGAGTGTGAGCGGAGAAATGGGTAAGTGATACAATATTAAAAGATAATAAACAGATACTGATAGATACAGCTCAGTGTTTATAATGCCTCTATCGTTTTATATTACTTCTATGGTAGCGAATGGAGTAGATTCTATTTAAAATATACTGGAAGTAATATGTTACTCATAGATTCAAATTTCATCTGTATCATAAAGGTCTTATATTACACAAAATTGTCTCTTGTGAGCTTTAAACCATGTTAGAATATTGTTACCTCCTCAAAAACATGGGGTTGTGTTTTGTTTCATTCACATGTGTTTAAGTAATCCTTTATTATTAGTCTCCAGAGCTCAAAATGCTTTGTTCTATCTTATGATGTCATGAGTTTTCAAGTTAATAGCTTCCTTTTACATTCAGTTCAGTAGAGACTGAGACAGAAGTCATCCAAATGATTCTAGTGAAGGTGTGTTTTCAGTTTGAGAGCAGAATTCAGCCCAAATATGCATTGTGTGTGTTAAACATGTGTGAATGAAACTAAACGCAACTCCAGGTATGTTTGCGATGAGGAAACAACATTGTAATATAGATAAGAAAAAAGCTCTTTAAGTATGCACCATTTTAAGAACATGCTTAATACAAACAAAATGTAATGGAAGCAGTAAGATTGTTTTTAATAAAGCTCTTATCCAGTCGGGTATCAAATTTGAATTTCTCATCTGGATATCAAGCTGTTCCATAAATAACATGACTTATTACAGGAAGGAACTCCTTGACATGGCAGTCTTAAGTTTTGAGCTGCAGAACAAGACAACAAAGTCTGTTCAGAATAGATAGATTATAGATTAGAATAGATTTACATTAGAATTTCACATTTCTGCAGAATACTCAATATATTTATGTACTGTTACTAACAAATATATTACACCCTGAAGTTGAGGAAAATCATTTGCTGCTATTACTACCACAAATATTCTTATAGCTGGCATATCAACTGCAAATACTATGAACTACTATTATATTGCTATTACTACTACTATGAAGTACTTGCTGCTACTACTTCCACCTATACAAATATAATGTTGTTAAATTGTCTGTCTTGACTGCTACAACCAATCATAGTTTAAGATTAATTTCAGTATTTAAGTATAGCGCAACTATAGACATTACAACCACCACTTTTACACCTTTAACAATACCACTATCTTTACAAATTCATCTACTCAAACCTCTACTACTATTGCTACTACTACTCCTACTACTAATACAACAAAAGAGGTAATCATATAAAACAGTAGCATTTTGTTCTGACAGACCTGCTCTTGCCCCAGGATGATGACTCCTCCAGGTTTGATGGGGTGCCAGGCTGCCAGGTTGTCCCCGCTCCCGAGCTTCTCTCCGTCCTGGTAAGCGTCCCACTGACCGTCCCGTGTGGTCCAGGACACACAAATGTGATGCCATCTTCCATCCCTCACCTCTATGGGCAACTGGGCAACCTGCAGTCCAATAAGTTTAAAATATGAGATTGTAAGTATTGTTACTGAAGTGGAAGTAAAAGTTAATTTATCTGCCAGTTTTTTCAGGATCCTCCCTTGTGCAGCTGTCAGAGGTAATGATTTGAGGTGAATATTTTGAAATTTCGTATTGCTACAATAATATGGCTGGACAAAAATGAACCAAAAATAAATAAATACACAGAACTAAATGAAATACTTTTTAAAGTCTTTCAATACTAGCTTTCTGAAATAAACAAAACTCAAAACAATTTAAAAAGTGGAATTTCTTCCTCCAAATGTGAATTCCAAACCACTTGCTTTTGCTAGCAATTGGTGCTGACTTCTTTCTTAAAAAATGGCAGGCTGATAATTGATTAAAGTGTGATTTATTGCACGGTCCAACAAAACAGTGTAGGCTATACTTGCCTTGTCATTTATCAGTAGCTCTATGGGGTTGTTACCCCACTCGATCAGCACTATCTCATTGGCCTGCCCAGGTACACCGTAGGAGAAGGGTGTGCCGATGCCCGGACTGGCACTGGACTTGATCCACATGCAGAGAGTGAAGGCATACATCTCCGGAAGGCTTTTGGTAATGCGTCCGTACAGGTAGTTGGTGCGCTGGGGGAGGGACAACTTAAACTGTTCTGGGGACTTGAAGTCTCCACCCCCTGGGGAGAACAATTTATATGTTATGGAGCTATTCAAATGTTCAAATATTTGAACACATAAACTAAAATGAAAAATAAAATATTCCATATTCCAACATGCAAACATAATCAATACATACACATTTGGATTCATTCCTAAACTAGGAAATATTCTAATTTCACATTTTTCTTTACATTTATGGTGCACTATTTAAGTTTTCTGATAGAGGTTATTATATCATGAAAATGCTTTCCCTGGAATGTTCCACAATGGAGAATAAACTGATCAATATTTGATTTAAAACAGCTTCATGAAGAATTGAATGTTCAGACTCTCTACCTGATACACAGTGTAATTTCAATACATTTACACAGTGTGCATGTTGGTTAATCCAATGTTTTTTATCTAATTTCTGTGAGTGCTTTTCTTACATCCTGTCCATTATGGAAGGTGCTAATTAGAATATTCGTCTTATAGAGCCATGGTAAGTCACTTTTATTTTTCTGAATGAACTCCTCTCTTAAGACCACCCTTTCATCTTACCTTACCACACTGACGTCAACCCTATCAGCGGAATACACACTTCACAATCACTCATGCGCTTCGACCTCTTCCCGTACCTTTCTCTAGCTCACTGATCCTCTCCACCAGGGCGTTAAGGGTGCTTTCTGTCTTTTGTCTGTATGCAGCCGTAGCGTTGGATAACATGCTCTTCTCCTGCTCCAAACTGCTCACTTTTTTCAGCAGCTGTTTCTCTAGCTCTCCAAGTCTTCTCTGCAACAGGTCCCGTAGTTCACTGGGGAAAGAGGCTCCAGAAATGTTGGCCCGCTGCTGCTGTTGCTATGGGGAACAGAGATAAGAATAGTGTTGTGAACTTGAAGAAATCTTTTATAATAAAAACAAAAATGTAAAATACAAAATGGAGCATGCAATGGTTCCACAGATGCTGTAATGATCATAGGTTAATTGCACACAGGAAAATGCATGTTTAGTACAGTACAAAAATAGGTTTAAATTTCTTTTGATAACAAAGAAATGATGTTGCTTTATTCTATGTTAATTATGTTGTTATATTATAAACATATTATTCTCATGATTGATAATAGGTACATACTATCTAATCGATTTAATATTTAATATTTTTGTTTGAGTCATGATCTGATTTTTACAATATTGGGCAAATGATCAAACAAATAGGCAAATAGGTTTCCATCAGTTGCGCACCCAGGTCATGCGTAACAGGAATGTTCTATCTTGGACAAACATTTAATCCTTTTATAACATACTACACTACAACCTGACGTGGAGATCTATTTAGGCATTTTTAGAAATATCTTGGAGTCAGTGATAAAGTCGTTTAGGCGAAGAAATTATTTTCATTTGGAATCAGTTTTTACGCACAGAGGTACCACTTTACGCACTCACCTCCAGGTTTTCCAGCCTGTCTTTGAGTCCTTGCATGGTTTTCCCCAGATTATCTATGGTGTCATTTGGATCTCTAGGAACATCCCCCATAGTATTTTGCTTTTCTTTGCCCCATGCTCCTCCTTTCGAGTTCTTTCTCTCATCCGTCGCGGTGCCACAAAGAGACAGCTTGGTATTTAACTCGTTTATCGTGCCGACCTGTTTGGTAATAGTTTCTTTTTGTTGAAGTATAGTCTCTCGTAGTTGCATGACCGTGTTTCTTAGCTCTTCTTCTTGACTTCCCGCGCTTAACTCTGGCAACAGTGTCACCGGGCAGGTGCTATCGCCAGTAAGAGGTACTGCTCGGCAAATGTACCGCTTTCCATCATCTGGCTGTCCAACTGTCAAATATCTACTCCAGAAAACGGACAAACCAAGAATCCTACAAAGTAAAAACATTTTCCTCTCACTTTCTACACGTCAATCCAGAAAACAGAATTGCTGCGTAAAACTGTGCCATGCGTGGCCAAAACAGAGACACATATTTACGCGTAAAAATTAAAAGCGACAATCCGGTTCGGTGCCACTCTGCTTAAGCCTGGTTAATGTGACTATTCCTGTCACAGTAGAGGAAAGAAGACCTCACCGGACAGCTCCACTCAGTAAAGAGGATTACCAAAAAAGGTATCTGTGCGCCGCCCCTGACTGGCTGTAGTAAACCTGCGTCATATGTCACCTGCACGTTTTTGAGAATAACGGCTCTCAAAAACACCAAAATGTTTTTCGCTTTATATTTTTTCAGTTATTGGTAATTTTGAAACCCTTGCATTTTAGTTGTATTTCAAGAAACATATAAAAATAAGAGAATGTGATAAATTCATTGAACGAGGGGAGAATAGAAGATGATAAACAATTAGCCTGAGCTACAGCTGCTGAAGCTGTAATGAAAGGTCAATAAAGCCTGGTGTGACTTGACCACTGCGTTGTGAACATGGCATCTTCCAGACAGTCATGACCAGGCAGGTAAAATGTACATAAATCTCTGTTTTTCATTGACGAATTTAAATCTGAAAATAAAGTGCATGGCTGAGCCTTTCATTTAGCCAAAAACTATAGTCTGTTTTATAATATTATGACATGATTAAGGCATCTTGGGTGCAATTACTAATTGTGTGACAGCTTTTAAGAGACACTCAGATTAAGCAATAGAAAGAAGAAACAGGTCGCCAGAGCTGAATGTGTTTTTAATACGTTTGATTGAAGATAAGCATTTCTGAATTAGATTTTTATTAATATTCTTTTCTTATTCATAATTAATTGTGAATAATTTGAGATTTGTGTACTATTTCTATCTGCAGTGACAAGACAATCACTGAGCAAACATCTGGGGACAATAAAAGGGTGAATCATGTAAAAGGTGTCTTTGGCACAACCCGGGTGGCTGTTTTCCCGGCACACTTCCTGAAAATAGGTGTGATGTCAGGATTACCTGCCAGACAGGTCTTAAAACACAATAGAATCACTGAGGGATAAAACTGTTAGAAACTGCTAGAAAGAGTGGAAAGTATCAGGAAATAGGTTTAGTATGCCAAATACAACTGTGTCTTTTGTGTTCACTTTGAAATTATAGTGTAATAAGTTGTAGAAGTGAAGTACCAGTACAATACAAACTGGGAGAGATTTTGTCATGGCTTGTCCACTATTTACCACCTTGACTCACTTTAACCCCTCACTTTCATTTTACATAAGCTCAAAATGGCAGATATTTTTAATCCACTGCATGAATAGATTTTTCATGGAATTGTGGTGATTCAGAGTCTCAAGGAAAGTGCACTCCTATTTTCTCTCTCTCTCTCTCTCTCTCTCTCTCTCTCTCTCTCTCTCTCTCTCT